>JBDJHY010524058.1:0-17012 GCA_039654485.1 Withania somnifera
TTGCACAACAAGCCAATATTACATTCTCCTTTCAACTCGCATTGCATGGGGATTAACCTACGTAAATCTTGTATATTTGGCCATCCATATGAGAATTTTCCTATCACTGCATACTCCAAATTCTCATGTTGTATCATGCATTCAGTCTCCTCCACACTCCATTGCAAAGTTGGCTCTCCATGTTGATAAACAATAGGTTTGATAGCTAAGGGTTTTAGGGGCTGTTTTTGTGATTTTTGGACGTTGTTTTGAAGGATTTGGGAGTAGTTTAGGGTGGTGGGGGGCTGGACAACCTCGTGGGGAGGCTGTCCAGTGGCCTGAGAGGCCATGGAAGGGCTGGAATTGGCCAAGAAGAGAAGAAGAAATCGCCAAAGCTAGAGAGAAAAGTCTCTAGCTGCCGTGGGGTTCAGTGGCTCTTATATTAGATATCGGTTTTGGGGTTATTTTTTACTTACTTTTTTACTTTCGCTTATCCCTATCCCTGTCTATTAATTATGTCATATCTTCACATTTTAGTCATGATTCTTGCTTTCTTATTTGTTGGATGGTTCTCCTACAGTGGGATGTAGGGGCCCTAATGACCTGAGAAATCGGGTCGTCAAAATAACAATAACCTTTGTCGCTTCTAGAAGGAGCATTTCCTCTACTAGCACCTATAAGAACTATAGCTCTTCATCATTTGCACCAGATGTTTGACAACATTTACCATGTTGTTCTCTAACTCGACCTCTCACCGGAGGCACTGGTGCTCTAGCTAGATATTTAAAACTAGTATAGGGCACTCCTTAACCCCTACATAGTCAAGACCTCTGCATATTACTCGAATCACCAAAAGTAAAACAAGACCTCAGTGACATAGGATGTTGTAACGAACCGAATAAACCTAAATAACCACTATAACCTATCTTCCTCTACTAAGAACAATGAGAACCTTGTCCCGAGCTAAAAGAATGATGACTTCCATACCTACTCTTAGAACTATGCATCACATCCTGAACCATTCTCTATCAATAGAATGGTCCACTCCTCCTGAACGAACCCTTATTGCGGGATGTAGAACTTGAAAACTGACCAGATAAATGGGTCCTCTTACTTGTCACATCACTAAACTCCTCTCTCTTTATCTCTCTCTCTCTCTCTCTATCTCTATTATCTCGGTCTCCATGGATACACCAACTATCTCTAAGAAAGATGCCCCCTGTTGGGATAAGCTAAAACACAACCACACGGATTGTATATGTTAATCCATGAACAAAATGATGAATCCTCTTAGTAGGATCGATGAGAAGTGGACCAACATATTTAGATAAAGCATAGAAATAAATCTTATACTCTGCGAATGTCGTATCTCCCTGAGTCAAACTCTTGAATCAGTGTATACTCTCCTCTTCTACACTATAGGGAACGTATCTATCATAAAAGGCCTGAGCATACTCATCCCAAGCCATCGGGGGAGACCCACCCAGTCTGTCCTCAATATAAGACCGCCACCACTGTTGGCATGGCCCACGCAACTACAAGGATGTGTAAAGAACTCTGTGTAAGTCTTCCAACCACACACTCTCTAACAACTCATGGCAAGTAGCTAAGAACTTGTGGGACTTCTCAGCCTTCCAACTCTAAAAGTGGGGTGGATCGATTTTCCAAACTTCTCATACCGATGTTACTCCTCATCTGACAATGCTGCCCCAGTCACTCCCTTGGCTACCACATAAGGTGTCTATACTTCATCACCTTAGTGAACTAATGGTAACTGTCCATTGGGTCATGTACAATGGTAATCTACTGCTAGTTCGTGGTTTGAGCAACTATTCCATCCTATAAACCCAAGGGCGTACCAGCTGCACCCCCAACCTATGTCAAAGTATCCAATACACAAAACACTTGAAGCAGTGTATTCTGAAGCAATGGTGTAGAAATAGTATCAAGGGTTTCTTGTCCCTCGACAATATGAACCTCAATATCGGGGAAGGCTTCCTTAGCCTATCTCCTAACCGGTACAGCATCACGGGCTCTCCCTCGACCATATCCTCTAGCTCTTCCCTGAACTCTAATCGGTATTTCCAAAACTAGAGTGGGGGAATCCCTATCTCTCGTTATCGATCTGATCCTCCTCGTCTGGCACTGAATAAATCATGTCTTAATACACAAATAGACACAACGCAAGATTAGAATGAAATAATGAAGGGAATAATTTTTAAAAGTTCTATATCCTCTAGAAAATAAGTAACGGACGCCTCTAGACCAATCCGCGAGACTCTACTAAACTTTGGTTGTAGACTATGAGACCCATTAAATAGGGGTGGGCGATCAATTTGATTTTTTCAAAGTTTGGTTCGGTTCTTCGATTCTATAAAAATGAACATTGAACATCGTACAAAACTAATTTGGTTTGGTTCAGTTTTTTGAACTTTGATTTAGTTTACTTCAGTTTCCTAAAATCGGGTTTTCAGTTTACTACTCTATATTATATAAGGTACCTTTAATTCTACAAAATACATTTCAAAATAATAAGTTTATACCATAAATATTTATCCCATAAATTTATACTACAAATATAACAATAAATTGACTTTATAATGAATTATTTATACAATAAAAATATAAGATATATTTAGATATAAAAATTTATATCATGCATATACTACATATCTATTCATATTTAACAAATTTATACCATGAATCCTATAGAAACAATAGTTTTACTTTTTCATAAGTTATTTTTATAAAATAAAATACATGGTATATGTTTTAGGTTGAAAGTTTTTATATCCTGTATATATCACAAACGAAATTTATATATATAATAAAATTTTCCTACAAAATAATACTTTCTATATAATAAATTTATGCCATGAATATATTTCATAAATTTATATAAAAAAAATATAACAATAATTTAACTTTATCGTAATTATATTTATCCTATAAATTATATGGTACATTATAGATATAATAAGTTTATACTATGCATATATCATAAATAAAAATTTATATATAATAATATATTAATATTGACTTTACAAGGAAATAAGGATTCATATAATAAGTTTATACCATGTTCTTTTTTTCATATATAAATATAACTTTATGTAGTAAAAAATAATTTTGATAAATTTAACTAATAAAATCTGGTTCTTTGGTGCACCGAAGAACCGTCACTCTTAAATCGAAGAATCAAAGTACTGAAAAAGAAAACCCAAAACTGAATTGAAATGGTTTAGTTCGATGCGGATCTCCAGTTATTATACACACCCTACCATGAAACCTAGAACTTAAATACCAACTTGTCACAACCCAAAATCTCAAGTCATGATGGAACCTGTCTCAACCTATCTATACATGTAAGCCTATACAATTCTATAAGGGTAATTATGTGGAAAGTAATGAGTCATTGAGAAGAAAAGAACGTATCATGCTAAAATCCAATGAATAAAGCCACCCAAAAATCAGTGTCACTGTGTACAAGCCTTTAAATATTGAGTGATACAAACCCAAAATAAATAAATAAGTCCTAAATATCCATGATCCTCAATTAGGATCAAAGACAAAATATAAAAGAGTTTAGGCATCTGCTGAACGGCAAAACAACTACCTCAACTCTCACGATCTCGAACCTCGAACTTGATCTAAAAGGAGATGATCAAGCTATGTCAGGTTTTGCATGTATACAAGCATAGAAAGCAAGGGAGTGAGAACCAAAATAAACAAATGGTACTCAACAAGTATCCTTATCATGGCTTTAAAACAAAGTGGTGTCAAGCACCAACTACCCCATCACACCAACCATAATCCTCTAGAGATCGAGTTGCAATTCAACCATAATCCAACAATTTATATTAAAAATAAATGATTGATACAGGCGTAAGTGAAATAATAGTAAATAAAACCTTAACAAACATAAACAGTTAAATCAGATAATCATAGTAATCCCCTACAACCGAATCTACATCAAAATAATGAGTGCTCTCCTATTCCGTCTTCCCCGACACTACAAATCTAATCCAAATAAAATAGATTTAAAAAAGTATAGATGAAATAATGAATAGAGTATCAACCAAATACCACTGGCCAACTCTAAAATGAAACCAATCTAAAATATGTCAAATATAATATCTCAACCCTACCATAATTCTGATCTAAACTAGATCCGCATATTCACTTCCGCTCATCATCACTAGAGGCATTTCTTATCATTTCTCGTTACTTTCAAGGGGATTTTTCATTTCAATATCAGGGAATATAACCCTCCTAGACATATCGAGACCAAAACAAGTCCTTTAATCTCTTCATAAAAAGATGTTTCGGGCTCATAAATCTTCCCAACAATAGAACAAATAGGGCAACTCAATAACGTATCAAATGAGTGAAAATGGTAGTACCTGTTAGACATGATCACAGAATATGATTTCAATTATATAAGCAAGTCAAGGTATTTGCAACGAAATACAAGACATCATTATGTAGTATGATGCATGTCTGTGTCATGTACCTTAGCAATAACAAAAGCCGCAAATCGGTCCTTGCTTTGATTTTATATATCAGTATCATGACCATACCAGGAATCACACATCGGCCCATGATCTTTTAATATTATATTTATTAACATAAAAATGCCAAGAATTACACATCAACCCATTTCCTTTCATATAATATTCCTATTTGTCTTTAGTTTTCATTATATATATATCATGAAAATGTGGGAAATTATACTTGAAACCTTGCCTTTCAAATCATGTCATCATGTGCCTCATAAACCAAATTCCATGTCAATGATCAATATGCATAAAGGAATGAAAATATCATGTACAAATCATGGGAAAAGATAAGAATTGTCACTCAATGACCAACAAGGCCACTCATGGACACAACTACAAAGAGGAATTTTATCAATTTAACTAGAGCCACTCAAGGGCTTCAAATCAAGTAAGGGGGAAATAAAGTGTAAATATATATAATCGTATATCTCATGTCCAGATGAATATCTCAATAAAGAGAAATAATATAATCCATGAACTCATATTTCTATTTTTATTACCTTTATTTTAGACCCCGCATGATTGACTCTAGTATTCGGGTGGATATTCATCAGATTACCAGGACGGATACCCCCCAAATATTTCTTAGTACTCCTTATTTCAAGAAAACAAATTAAAAGTACCTAAGGCATTTTGTAAGAGAGCCAAACCTCCAAATATTTCCTAGTACTCCTTATTTCAAGAAAACAAATTAAGATTACCTAGGACACTTCTTAAGAGAGTAAAGGGCCTCCACTTGTCTTACAAATCTAAGAAACAATCAAATGTGAGCCTTTCCCTTCCGTCGAGCCTCTGAATTTGTAAAATCTATTCATATATGAACTAAGCATGAAAAAAATATGAACAGTGATTCTTATATTGTGATTTTCAAAACCGAGTCCAAAGTTCCCCCAAGAAGTCAAAACCGAGGGTCAAGATTAAGTCTTATTTTATTCAAAAATTATGTTAGCCATGTTTTAGGGATCGAAAATGTGAATTTCATTAAAAATGGGTAGAAAATAAACAATCAACACTCAGTTACCAATTCATGGTTTTCACCAACAGTTCCCAAATTTACACTTTGAAATCTATCAGTTTTGATGTTAAAATCATGAAATAATTAATGGGTAATAAAGATTCAATGATTAAAATATTTATCCAATACTCTCGCCTCGAAATCTACCTTTGAAAATACACCAAAGTGAGCTCCCAAGGTACAAAAATGGAAAATGGGACTAAAATTCGTGCACATGGACATTAAGTCCCACCTTACTGGAATTTTGATATCTTCACCATTAAAGGTATCTCATATAATTACGAAGAAGCATGAACTGGACACACTGATTTTTACTATACGGGATAATAATTTTACTACACACAATTGTAATGACCCTCACCATAGACCAACATGATCGCAATGATGTTTTATGTAATTATGATGAATGATTATCCAACTCATGCAATCGTGAACAAGGTCACACAATCGAATGCACAGTGGACCTAGCATCAGGTAAAAAATATGATAGCAAAGGCTACAAATCATAACTCTTCGAATGGACCCTCGGGATTCATTTAGAATCTCGTGTGCACAAACCATATATGCTATCATACTACATTTGATGTTTCAAACTCAATGAAACCATTAAAATATGATTTCGATGTCTCCTTGATCCGATACACATCATGGTCTATAAAATGGAAATTTTACCCAAATAGACTAAAAGGCCATCCAGATAAGCAAAAACGTTTCAAAGCTTCTCCTACACCAAAAATGACATTCTAAACACAACAATATAAATAAAATTTGAATATGAGTGCCTGATTATTAAGTGTCAACCAAAGTCGAACTTTGAACTTAAAACACCACTTCATCTCGTCTAATGGTCTGAAATCACCATGAAAAGCCTAAAACTGAGAATGAAGGTCCTTCTAGACCAAACTTCACATTCCAAAACTAATTAAACTAATGAAATTTTGAGACTCAAAACTCTAAATGTTGACTAAAGTTAACTATTTTAACTTAATCCAAAACCAAAAAGTTTCTCAAAAATTATAACCATTTTCATCAATTTCAAAAATAACCCCATAAAATGAATAAATATGACTCGAGGAAACCATTAGGAAGGGAAATAGTAATTTTATGATAAATACTAAAAATAACCCCCAGGTCATTACACACAGTTGATTAATCCAAGGGCGGGCACACATTTTTAGGCCACTGTAGATATTTAAAGTCTCTTTGCCTTCTTTTTCAACCAATGACTATTTATTTGATTTTGTTGGATATTTTTAGACTATTTTTAGTAAATTCCTTGTGGAGATGACTTTTAGTTCTTGGATAGTATAATAGATAGTTGATTGTTTAATTTTTGCATTTAATTATTGAGTTTATTTAAAAAAAATTCTTAAATATATGTGATATGGTTTGGCTAAGTATAACTGAATTAGGCTTGGGTTGGTTGGTTCTCCTACTGAAAGATTAGTATGGGTGCCACTCACGGTCTTTGGATCATGAAAAAGTTGATATTTGAGCTTTAGGTTCATTGATACCATTGCCTAAGGACATGTCTAGTGAAGTCTTGTGAGATAGTACATATATGTCTATATTTTTCTTCGAGAGGATATAGGAAACTAAAAAATCTCAAGTTCCTCTTTGTTATGTGTTATCACTTAATTCTAATTGATATCTAGTGATACAAGAATTTGTGTAGAAGCACCCAAGCTAGCAACTTGGACCGTGATTTATGGAAAAGGATACGTAAAAAAGCGAAGGTAGGGTTCGGTTAGGTGGTTGGCCAAACTAGAGAGAGATCAGTGTCCCTTTTTTCAGTTGAGGTTGTGGCTAGGACTACCATTAGAGTTGAGGCAAATCCGTTCAAGAGGAGGTGGTGCAGCCCTAAATTTTAATAGAGGCTATCTAGAAGATCTTAAGCTTCTTGAGTGGATTGAATGGCATAGGTATGGTGCCAATAAGGATCGAAGTGTAGAATCGTGAAGTCTAGTGTGCTACTTAAATATCTCCTCATATATATGAGGCCTTAGAGACCGATGTTTCTTCATGATAGGTTATTGGGATGGAAATAATAGAAAGTGGGCATGATATGTTTTGCAAGTTCCTTAATATGAAACCTCTTGTGTTTCAAGGTACAGAGTCTGAAGATTCTTTGTCACAATAAAAAATATATTCATTATGGCACCTGCCTTATATACCTCAATGTCACGACCCGATTTTACGGATCATGATGGCACCTACTATACCATTAGTAGGAGAACCAAACCCCGTAGTCAATAGCCAAAACGGAGGACTACTAACTCAATTGTGGAGGTACATCAAAAGTCAAAATATAAATAAGTGCGAAAGTTTTCAAAACGATCAAATAAAAGCCCAAAAACCCAGTATCAGTGTAAAACGAACCACTAAGTAGAGAAATAATAAATCTGAAACAGGCCTAATACAATTGTATCTCCGAAATACATAGAGATCAAATAGTAATGTCAAATCTAAAGAGAAGAAGGTAAAATCTAGACGCCAAGCTCACCCTGAATCTTTAAAGTAAGGTGTAACTACACGAACCGTTGGAGGTAATCACGAACGAGAACTTGTACTCGGATCTGCACATGTACAAGTGTAGTATGAGTAAAAGCTACTGAAGGAACTCGTACCCAGTAGTCTTTGAGGGCCCACTGAGCACATAACAATAATAAAAGCAGTAAAAAATTAAATACAAGAAAAGGGTCACAGAAGCAATTAGTACCATCAAGGAAGCAAGCTACTCAAATAGAATCAAGTACAAGTAGACATGTATCGCTAGATAATCACATAACAAGGTCTCAGGCAATGAAAAAAGACGTACCCAGAGTCCTTGCAACCATATATGTGAATAATAATGCAATAAATAGGAACCAAAGAATATAGGAGAAGATAATGGATAGTACACCGGTAACCTCGAGTGAAAGAGTAAATGGCTCAACAACAGTATAAGGCACAAAATCCTACATAACCAGAAATAGCAATTAACCAATAATGACAACTAAGTCGTAATAGGAATAATAAAGTAAAACAAATAAATGTTGAAAAGTCCCCTAAAAATAAATGCAGCGTACACCAAAAAACACACACTTACCATAGGCCTTATATCTCAGCCAGGGTATACTAAAGAAATAAGTGCAGAAAGTAAACACAACACATGAAGTAACAACATATGTACGCATATCCATCGGTACGGTAGGTCCAGTAGGTAGAACCCATGGAAGGCTAACCTAAATTTCTCAATGTATTTTATATACCTGTACTCCATAAACCCCCTCCTCCGCATCGCGTGGAAGCCCGGAGAAAGGTCCATGGGGGTACGTCACCACGTACAATTCCAATGTTATCATAACCTCATATCCCAAATCACGAGCCTCAAGGGTCTTAATAGTGTGGCATCTCATGCCTAATATCAAATAGCATCGTCAAGCCCTACTCAACAAGTCTAGAAGTACACCACCATAATTTATAATTGTATCACCAATATCCATAATAGATCGGGTATCATATGTCCAAAACTAATAATGTGATAGGTGTCAAAAACTGTACTCACAGTCGTATGATGAAGGTCTGAAGTCCTAGCAGCTGTACTCACTGCCGATTTGAGTCAGATTTAATTGCCAGCATTAATTAGTTAAGTGATATTTCCCTATGCCAGGGTGTGAAACCTAGGATAAAATAAGTAAAAGTAGTATTACCGGGTGCTTGATACCATGTCGAGTATAAAATAGTATAAAGTCCAATTACTTATATTATTATTAGGTATTCCATTTTCTCAACTTATATCATTGGTCATAATTGTTACCCAAATTAGTTTCTAGCCTCAGCGTCTCAAAATCAAGTGGTGATACTGACCCAGCCCCAATGCACTCTCATCGGAGCCTAAGGGCCAACCTCTTGTGTCATGAATGCATACACATCAACAAGTATATACACATATATGATCATGTATTATCAATACCATATGCCTTGGACATATATTTCTAGTCAATTTCTAAGTCACGGACACCATATCAATCGGCTACAAAATATAAATATCAACAAGGAACGAACGAACGAACAAATGAATGGCATAGGATCACTATATACACCTAGCTACCCAACCCAAGGATGTTATTTAGTACAATTATCCGATGATAATGCGTTGCAAATCCATGAATCTTACTCCGAATGTCGTCAAATGGTATCTAATTGATCTAAAACTTGCGTCAAAGTATTCTATATGTTAATATGAGTCTAAACGTGTATTTTATGCTAAGTTTCGGGCTGGGCCTAAAACGTGCTTGTAGGGGCCGCCAGTCGAAACTAAAAATAAACTTCACTACGGGGTCCCTAACATCATTAGGAACTCGTGGTCCAAAATTAACCATAATTCGAGTGCAGGAAGGGCTTTAAAATAGCTCGGATAGATTGACCCTAAAGGGGTCAAAAGGTTCAATCTTTATGAATTCAGCGAAGGAATTACAGTGTAATAATAATCCTAGGAGAAATGTATCTTCAAATGATGAAGAATTACTCAATAATATGCAAATTATGGAAGGTTTTCACCAATTTCAACACTTGAGGCCATTAATGGTGGAAACTAAGAATTTTTAAGAAGAAGAAGGGAAGAAAACTCAACACTTGAGAAGATTTTCCCTAGACTTGGAATAGTGTTTGGGAGTGGTTTTCTGCCCTAGAACTGGAGAAATTACGATATTTAGTTGAAATAAAAATGTAAGGGTCGTATAGGAATATATGTTGTCGGTACAGTGGCTACCGCGATTGTGCTGAAGGAAATCAGGGGCCATCATGATCGCATGAGGGGAGTCACAATCGCGTGAGTATTTTCCAAGGGACACATCCCGACCTCATCAAGAGGATCATGATCACACAGAATAAGAATTTACTCATCGCGGTCCTGGAGGTGCGGTCGTGATCGCACTAAAGGGAAGTACGTGCACCAGTTGCAGGTTTCTGTTGTAAAATTTTAAAACTTCCAACGGGACTTTTGAAATCAAACAGAATCTAATTTCACAAACCAAATATGTAAGCAACATGGATACAACACTCGAGATCTAATAGAATCATCAAAATGTCCATCTGAGGTCATTTATGCAAAATAACCCCTCAAACCAAAAGTAGCCAAAAGTGCACTTCTCCACCAATACCTCGACTAGCCTAAAATCATCATTTTAGAGCTTCTGGAAGTGTCAAAATTTTGATCCAACACTCAAAACATTGAAATACCACCCCAGCTCCACTTTAGGCCTTAAACTTAACTAAAATCCACAAATTGGCATAAATTACAAACGAAAACTCCAAATCTCAAACTTAAGGTCAAACTTGACTTTATATGGCATTTCGGAGCTAACGTAACTATCAAATTAAATTTCGAGATTGTCTTGAAGGAAAGTTGACTTTGGTCAACGAATACTTAGTTTTAAACTCTAAAATATGGAATTTGAGATATCTCTCAACCGAGTCACCAGAGATCCGAACTACCGATCCCAGCAAGTCATAAATGACTTGCGAAAACTACCAAAATTCTCTATTATGCAAAACATCACATATTTATCATAAATAATCATGAGGATCGTTATATTTGAAAGTTAATATTGTATTGCGAGCTTGAAGTCACCATGTCTAGTTATGGCATGGTATAGAGTCTGAACCCATTCTCTCTCATGTTCGCAATAAACCCTACAATGGAGGGTGAAATCCATTAATTCTACCTGATGAATCAAGGTTAAAACCATCAAGTATACCTTGCGATGTGAGGTTGTTCCGAAAACAGGAAGCAACAACAAGTATGCATTATAAACTTAGAGGATAAATTCTATTAATATTTTATTGAGTATAAATACTCTAGGGAACTCATTTTTGTAGGGTATCAGTTGTTGTATGCAAAAACACAACAGTAAGAACATCATTCTCCTTAGTGTTCCTTTTCGATTCATTATTTTTACTCTTCTTTTGATGAAAAACGTATTTTTATGGATTTTTCTTATAAATAGGAGTGTCTAATTCCCCTTTTTGGGGGTTGAGGCCTACAATATGAAGGTTTCTTAGTATTTGAATCTGTTGACTAAGTTAATTATCGTATTAGTTGTTCTTGTGTACTTATTTTAGTATTTTGATACTTGATCACTATTAAAATAAATTCATATTCTCACCTTGAATTCGGGAGATGACGAGGGAGATTAGAATGTGGAATATAAATAGTAGGATACTTTTCTTTTCATTAAGGGATTGATTTACTACTTGGATAGGGATATACCTAGGGGACCATTTGGCTACGAAACAGGAGGATAACTTAATGCATTAGACCTAGTCGAGGAACGAGGAACTATGGCCATATCATTAACTCGTAAGACAAAAACCAAATAATTAAATTTTTTCAATGGTGTTGCATACTAGAACACGGATTACGCAGAGAGATTTGACCATAGAACTTTCCTAACTTTCACGTACAACACATCAATTGATCAATTTCTTAGTCTTATTTACTTTATTTTGTCTTTTTTATTAGTAGTTATAGATACTTTAATTTTCACTCTTTATTTCTGAAGAATATTTGAGTGAACTGATAGAAGAAATACAATTGGTAGATTTTGATTTCTAAGTCATTGTGGGTTCGACATTCTGTCTCTCATAGAGTCACTTTACTACTTGGTTGACTATGTGAGCTTATGTGTATAAAATAGTGCAATAAGTTTTTGGCGCCGTTGCTGGGGACATAGTAAAATTTAAAATTTTACTTGGTTATATTTCTTCTCTCTTGTCTAACTCAAGTGTTAACACCTTGATGTTTGTTATTGCATTTACAGGTATAATTTATACTTAAGAGTTGGCTAGACACAAGGAGTTGGTAGAGCCATTGTTTGAATCGAAAAGATATTTGTATCAATAAAGGAGAAGGGCAGCTCTTTACCCTATTCGAAGATCGATCAAGAGAAACTTGAGAATATTAAACCTGCACTAGTTGAACATGTACCTATGGAAGCAAGATGAGTTCATGAAGTGGCAATTCCAGTGGCCACAGATACACACTCTAGCATTCGTAAGACAGATCCTAGAGATCACTTTACTCTAAATAGAACATTATGCTGCTTATACACTTCAATTGTTAGTTCACTAGATTATCACATGAGGATCTATAGCACTATTTATGAACCTTCCTGGAGTTAACCAGTACCTTTGTTCCAAATGGGGTCTCATAAGAATATGTGCAGCTAACATTATTTCCCTAATCTCTTATTAGGGAAGCTCAGAGGTGGTTGGAGTCTGAACCAGCCAACTCTATTACTTCAGAGGAGGATCTTGCACAAAAAAATTTTATCAGATTCTTTCCTTATGGAAGGACAGCTCGGCTGAGAAGAGAGATCCTTAGTTTCCAATAGAAAGAGGGAGAGAACTTAGCTTAAGCTTGGTGCCGTTTCAAATCCATGCCATTGAACTATCCATATCATTATTAGATGAATGAGGTACTGGTAAATACATTTATTGAGAGGTTGTAGAAACACACTAATGTGTTGTTTGATTATGCTAATAGGGTCAGGCACTGGAGAAAACATATACACAATTGGTAGAGCTATTGGATGTAATGGCATAGGGAAATCCTGACTAGAGTGTGGACAAATAAAGAAATGTAGCAAGGAGGCTTATTGCTGATATGATAGATGTTGATACTGTGACTATTTTGTCTACAAAATGGCTACAATCCAAAATCAGTTGAATACTTTGACTATGCAGCAGCAACAGACAGCATATGTGAATGTTATTCAGCAAAATACAAGGTGTGAAGTATATGGTAGCAGAGAGCATGTTACAGAATTTTGTGGTGTTAATCCTGATTCGGTGAACTTCATAAGTAATGCTCCAAGGGGTGGATGAACGCAATATTATGGTAATACATATAACCCTAATTAGAGGAAAAATCCTAACTTTTCCTGGGGTGGAAATTAGAATCAGAATCAATTCCGAAACCACGGTTAAGGGAAAAACTACCAGCAACAAAAGTAAGGAACATACAATCAGAACCAGCCATCTAATAGTAGAAATAAGGATTTTTAGAAGTATGTGTTAGATATGATTAAGGGACTATCTACCAAGATGGACTTATGGCTACAGATTAGTAGAAGATAGTTGCGGAGTAGCAAAATCTAAAAATGGCACAGCAAAACTTGGAGAAGCAAGTAAGGAAGATGGAAGCATCGCAGAATATGAGGCCCCAAAGAGATATTCTAGATGATATAGATCCCAACCCCAAGAAAGTTTATGTAGTATCTACTAGAAATAGTAAGCAGTTAGGAGAGTTTGCCCAAAAGAAGACAACATATAAGCTGGTAACAGATGATAAGGATGAGGAGTTGTAGAAAAAGAAAGAGGTATTTATTGAGCTTCAATGATAAGGATGAGGAGTTACAGATAATGTTGTATTTATTGAGCTCCAATGGCTAAATTTGATCTCACAACGGCTACAAAGACTGAGACAAGTATAAATACACTACAAAGACTGAGAAAAGTATAAATACACATCAAAGATGAGAGATAATTAACTTTGAACAACTACTAACACTTTGTGTCAACATTCTCACAAAATCAAAGTCTTCTATACTCATCTACCAAGAGTACAAAGTTTTTGTGCTTCATTTCTTTTATTGAATCGTTGTACCACTTATTCTTACACATTCTTCTGAGTTGTAAACATTTATAGTAAGTATTGAACAGTTGGAAAACATAAAGATAGTTTCCAACTCAAGTGTGACAGGTCTTTCTTGAACTAAGAATCAAGAAGTTGTAAAAGTTCTCACTTGACTTGAAAGTGATTGTATCATGTTTATGATAGTAAAAAGCCTATGTTGAAAAGAACTTAGGTAGTGGATGTAGGTAAGAGTTTGGCCGAACCATTCTAAATTATTTGTGTTCTTACATTGCCATTTCTATACTCTAGTACTAGCCAAAAAGATTTGAAAAAGTCATCACACTATTCAACCTCCCCTTCTAGTGTGTAATCTACTCAACAATTGGTATCAGAGCTTGGACTCTTTATTAAAGGATTTACATCCTAAGAGCTCAAGATCCTAGAATGGCTTTGAATCTTACATCAAACCTTTTTTAAGAAGGAACAACAACCAACAGACCTCCAAAGTTCAATGGTGTAAACTATTCTCTATGGAAGAATAAAATGACGATCTATGTCCAAGAATTGCTATGGATGGAAATGGAAACGTAAATAAATAATGGAACTACGATGTTAAAGATTGGAGGCATGATCAAATAAATGGCAAACCAATACAATTGATTTTTTGTGCTCTTACTATTGAGGAAACAAATAGAGTTTCATTGTGTAAGAGTGCCAAAGAAATATGGGATAGATTGGAGGTTACTCATAAAGGTACCTCTCAAGTTGAGGAAACAAAGATCAACATGCTCCTTCATGACTACGAAATATTTAAAATGAGAAAAGGAGAACCCATCACAATCATGTTGGATCGTTTCTTGGAAATTCTCAATGGATTGAGTTCCTTTGGGAAACATTTTGAAGAAAGTGAGAAAGTAAAGAAAATTCTATGCTCTTTGCCTATGGATTGGGACTCCCAAGTCACCGTAAATATGGAAGCAAAGGACCTCAACAAATTGGATTTCAATGCCTTGGTTAGATCCTTGATCAACTATAAATTATCTTGAAAAATAGAGGCAGAAAACAAAGGGTCAAAGAATGAAATATTGTATTAAAGGCCTCTACTCAAGTCAAGGATGAGAGTAATAGCAAAATCCTTGAAAGTGAGGAAAATGATGATGAAGAAATAGCTCTATATGCAAAGAACTTGAGAAAGTACAAAACGCTAATACAAAGAAGAAAGAGAGAGCTAAGAAAAGGCTCCACATTTGATCAAAGGAGGAACACTAAAAATGATAAGAGGAGAATTAGGGATGATTGATATAATTGCGGAAGGAAAGGGCACTTTGCAAAAGATTACAAGTTACCAACATCTTCCAAACCCTCTTATGATCAAAATGATAGGAGCAAGAAAAAAGAGGTTCTTGTTGCAACGTGGAGCGATGACAAGGTTGAAGATAAAGAAGTCAACCTAGCTCTTATAGCAAAGGGCACCTACTCAAGCGACGAAGAAAATGAGGTAATTTGCTCTAACCTTAATAATTTAAATATCAATGATATACTTGAAAACGTTTGTTTAGATGATGATGATATGATCAACGATGCATTGTATGATGCATATATTCTTTTACAAAAAGATTTTGAAAAAGTAATAAAAATGAATAAGAGTCTAAAAACACCAATAAGAGACTCGAGCATGAAAATGGAGTTTTAAATGAAAAAGTTAATGACCTTAGTAAACTTGCCACTTGTAATAAGAATTTGTTGGTTACTCCTTGTCTTGAAGTGGTAAATATGACTTCCTTGCGTGATGATTGCTTAAGTAAGAAAAAAGAATTGACTAGTGAAATTAGTAGACTTAAGAGTAAATTCTCTTGTGTCGTTGGAAAGTTCACAAGTGGTAAAAAAAAATTTGAAGAATTGTTATCTTTACAAAAATACTCTATATCCAAACATGGTATTGGTTGTGATCCTTATGAAAAGGATTCTTCTCTAATGACTAAATTTATTAATAGTAAGAATGTCAATTCTTCATGCTCACATAATTTGCCAACTTATGCCATATGCTTGAAAGTAGGACATAGTGCTTCTTCTTGCAAATCCTTGAGAAGGAATTTTAAGGTAAAGAAGGTATGGGTTGCTAAAGGTCCCATTCTTCCTAACCAAGTCCGTTTTTCTAACACAAAAGGATCCAAAGTTGCTTGGATACCAATAAAAAGGAAATGTGTTAATTTTGTAGGTGCAAGCAAGAAGGGAAGTACCAACTAGTGTTTGGTATTAGCGGATGCTCGAGGCACATGAGTGATGATAAAAGTCTCTTTGTAGAAATCAAGAAAAAAGACCAAGGCTATGTCACATTTGGTGATAACAATAAAGGTAAAATCATTTGTATTAGTAAAGTGGGTAAGGAACCTTTGCCAACCATTGATAATGTCTTGTTAGTTGACGGATTAAAATATAATTTATTAAGTATTTCTCAAGTATGTGACATGGATTTTGATGTTAAATTTGAATCATCTCATTGCCTTGTTAGAAAGGAAGATAAAATCTTCTTTGTTGCTTTGAGACATGGGAATACATATGTTGTTAATTTGTATGATGATTCCTCCTTTAATGAAAAATATTTAGTTACTTTAGAGGAAAGTGCATTTTTGTGGTATAGAAAACTAGGTCATGCACCATTGCCTTTTATCTCCAAACTTGCAAAAAATGATGTAGTTAGAGGCCTACCCAAGATCAAATATTCTAAAGAGAACTTGTGTGAACCATGTATTAAATGAAAACATGCTAGAGGCTCCTTTAAGGCTAAGAAAGAAATCTCAACTTCAAGAATTCTTGAACTTGTGCATATGGATTTGAT
>JBDJHY010524382.1:4783-17012 GCA_039654485.1 Withania somnifera
CTTCCATTAGTTTATCAAAGTCCTTCTCACCAACTCAAGGTCTAGAGTAAGGAGTAGGGTTTCATGGAATTAAAGAAATATGCTTGGCGTCTAGGTTGGATATAGCTTATTGAGTAGTAGAATAATGTTTATTTATGTATTCTTAATATAGGATTTACGAGAGAAGATTCCAAGCCTGAGCCTTCTCCCTGGGTGAAGCTTCATATTTTAAACCACAGAGTTCCCCAAGCTACCCTTGGCATACATTAATAAGAATTATTCATAAGAGAAAGTTAGACACAATAGGAAACTCAAACAACTTTGAATAAATAAGCTAAACATAAAGTGCTAGAGATCTAACATGATCAAAAAATATTTGTCCAAAAGCTTCTAATACAAAAAGAAGTACGTATGCTTGAAAGTCCCCCCACTGACCCAAAACTTAATAATTTATATAAGGAGAGATAACACTACACACAAAGCCTCTAGAAGGAAGAGGATGCACCAATACCAGACTTGTCACCGAGAGCTCTTAGCCACGATTTTGGGAGGGATCACATATCTCAACATCAGATGAAAAATGTAGCAAAGAAGTATTCAGTAAGTATAGTAATCAACCAACTTAAAAACTAAGAAATGATAAAAGTCATCTTAACTAAGAATCCATGCCGTGAAACCATAGTAAATGCAACATAAAAGAATAATATAAAGATTTCTGAAATATATGATTCTAAAATCTTTTGAGACCGGAGAGTAAGAATTTATATCATAAGGGATGTCATCTACTTAGTTTCTTTAGGTTGAATTTTTATTTAACCAACAGTAAACTATGCAAGCTACATGACATCTAGTGTGCTTTCCCTAAACCAAAAAAGGATTGTAGAGGGTCAAAATTAACACTAAATATTCATTAGAATAGTTTTATTATTCCTTTATTATTTTGGATAGTAAACCTACAGAGGCAATGTAGTTATCAAACCTGGGTTGTACAAGCCTTGTTCAATAATCCCCCTGAAACTATTTACATATACATAGCTCATTAAAATCTCATGTTTGACATTTATTACCTCATTCCATTTTTAATTACATTATATCTTGAGATTTTTCTCCATAGTATGTTCTAAATCATGTATTAGAACCTTATGTCCATGCTTGAAAACATATCCATCAAAAATCTTAGTTCATAGTTCATAATCCATAATCCATCATTTGAGTTAAACTCCTTTAAATATAGTTTATGACTTCATAAAAACTTATTCATTCAAAAATGAATAAGGTGTCTAAATCTATACGGAAGATGCAACTTCATACAAATATTCATCATAAAGCAAAAACCGATGAGATTAAAAAAAAATAAATCTTTCTTAGAGATATAATGCATAAAATCTTCATAAGTTATCATGAACATATGAAAGACATCATAATTTTATGAAATCATGAATAAAATAGTTGTAATTGAAACTTGGGTCTTTAAACCTAGCTTGAATAAATTTCATGAAAGCTTAAGAATTTTGAACATGAGAATGAAAGGATGTTCTCATTGAAGTCCTACATACCTTAATTTATCCCGCAAGACTTGATAAAGATCCTTAATTTGAAAATGGGTTTCAACATTTGAGTCTTTGAAAATTTTCAGTTGATATTCTTGGAAATTCTACAATTTTGTATGATAAAATCTTGTTAGGAATTTAAGTTTTGGTGTTAGAATTTTCGGATAATGACTATAAATTCATAAAAGATACTTATCTTGATGTTGAAGAAGAAGTATAGGAGAAAAAAATCAAATTTAGAGATTATTGTAAGGTGAAATAAGGTGGAAAATATCAAAAGAAAAGCTTTTAAACATCCCCTATCGTGACTTCCGTGTTCAGGGCTTGCGCAACCAATATCCTTGATAGTACACAAAATTGTTATTTTGGGACACAAAAAGGACCCTTTTTGATGGTTTAATGGAATTTTATACAGTCACAATTGACCGACAGTCCGCCAAAAATTCCAAATCTAGCACTTTTTACTGAAATGGTCATAATGTTTTTACTCCAAATTTGAAATAATGTCCAGTTTATTAAGTTGGAAAGAGGACTCAAATTTTTAATTTGATAGGTTATGAGCCTCATAACTCTTTATTTTCTAGGAGTTTTGATTATTTGAAAATTGACTAATGATGAAACTTTTATGAAAACTAGGCTATTAAGGGAGCTTTGGGATCAAATTTGTGTATAGGTTTCCTTAAGAACTTAATTCACATCCCAAACTCTTCATATAAATAGGGACATACCTAACACTTAGATTCAAGTATAAATTCATATGCTTGGCTTAACCATATACATGGAACAATTTAAGTTGTAGTTTAAAAGTTTGGGGTATGTAATGGCCCTCGGGGCTATTTCCATGATTCTCACGATTTTTATAAATTTAGAGCATTCTTGATAACTTCCCCAAATCGTTTGAGACTTTCTAGGATCGGTAGGTTGGTTCCTTGACAGTTTTATGGTTTTAATTTCTTTACATATTGTTGCTTCAGGACTTACTCAGCTTATATGATACCGGCTCTCCATCTAGTCAATTTCTTTGAGTCCGAAATATCGATTACATAAAGATTTCATAGATGGTGTTAAAATCGGACTCTGTTTCCATTTGGTGTATTTTTGAAACCTTTTGGAGATTACGTCAGGAAGGGGACACGGTGACCGATTTATTGGCCAAGTCACTAATAAACTGGTGGACAACAAATTGTCCAAGGGACCAATAAGTTAGCCGCTGATAAATTATCCAATTGACCGGTAAATTGGCCAGTCAGCGGCTAGCCTATAAATAACTCCTTTATGATTTTCCCTTCATTTCTATTTAAATTTTTCAAACTCCTAATATTTAAATATTTATTGAAGATTTTAATTCGTATAATCGTGTTGTGGTGGTTTTACAATCATTTCTATTCTTCGCCTTCACTATTATAATAAAGTTTTTTATATTACATAAAATATCTGGCTTATATCTTCAATTCCTAAGTTTAGTTTGAGACCTATTTTGTACCATATGATGTATGAGCTTTACTCTACATATTGGTATAAATATTTCAGTTTGCCAAGCTATTAGGGTTTTCAGACCCATTTTTAGTTTGGATTTGACCTCACTAATGTATGAGTTGTGCTCTAAGTGTTGGTATAAATATTTCAGTTTGCCAAGCTATTAGGGTTTTCAGACCCATTTTTTGTTTTGATTTGATCTCACTATTTGTATAGCAATATGAGTCTTGTTTTACTCATCTTGACACGTGGGTTATGTTTTTTCTAGACTAGTGAAAATTCGAGCTTTGTATGTGATTTTTTAGATATTTGGGCATACTTCTCAAGGATATCCCCAGAATATAGGTAGGCTATGGTATACTTTCTTTATACTGGTATTAGAGTATTATATGTATGGAAAAGATCCAGCTCGTGGCTGGAAACATTAGTCTTGCCCCGATGCTTATTCTTTCGGTTTATAGCCTACTTAGCTGGATTGTAGCTTGATAACTTACCATGGGTCTATATTTTCCAACCTATGTATTCAACACAGACTATGAAATATATTATCGTTGGGGAAGGAGTATAACCTTTAGTGCGTATTATTTCTACACTGACCCTGGAATGTAGAATAGTTGCAGGGGATTCTACTAGTGAGAGCTTAGTAACTATTCCTTGATGAAGGTTGGTGGCTTTAGAGCTGATCTAGGTAGAAATATTATCTTGTGTGTTGTATGAGGTGTTGCATATGAGTAGGGCATGTGGATACTTAGCCATAGATAGCCTGATGCGGCTTCACTGTATAGTTAGAATCCCTATGTGATGTTATTTTGACCTAGACCCTGCGAGCTTGGAAGTGAGTTTTATTGGACTGAGCTATGATAGTTACATGTTTTCCCTTATAGGGTTGTGTACTGGGCCCTTAACAGGTGCCCTTTAGGCACTTATGACATCTTTTTTGTGATTACTGTGGCTTGAGACCATAGTTAAGCTAGGGGAAGATGTACCTTGAGGGATTAACAATAATCTAATAGATTCCAGTTAGAAGCCTTAGACCAGTTTAGCCTATTGATTGGTTTTGTATAGTTAGCATACATTAACCATTTTAAAAAAAAACTTGATTTTGATAGAGTATTAACCAGAAACTAATTTCATATATACTTATATCTTTGATGACTGCACTTATGAGCAGCATAGAGCTATTTTCTTGCACCATAAAAGGCTATTTTCTAACTATTACTATGATTTATGGATGTTTCCTACATGGAGATAGTTAGATCATACCGAGGTTTGGATTTTACCTTCATGATTGGACTAAGTTTTCACTAAGATATGATATACGAGATGAGCCTGAGTTTTGGTCCTGATGACTATGGCGTTGATTGCCTTTCATTAAGGATTTTGTACATGGTATTAGATCCATCCATGGACCCTCTAACATCTGGTGGCTATGCCTGAGATATTACTATTATGTAGGAGTTATAATACGGGAGAGGGTTAAACTAGAGTAGGAGGGGTAAGTATATGGGGAAGCTTCCATGGGTCTCCTCCTGACTGATTCTTATATCGGGAGGGTCTGTACTGCACTGACCCATGTGAGTGCATATTGGGTTGAGTTCTGCTTTAATTTTCTTATGTTTGGACCAATGATTATTTTATTCTAGGTTGTGGCCCAATTTTGTGATTGTGTTCTATATATGAAAGTTGGGAGGCTTTTAGGTTTTGAGTTAGAGGCTCTTAATTTTATAAGTTTATGAGTAGTTGGAGTTCATATCTGTTCTCATTTTGTGATAATCATTGGTCTAGGGATATTTGGATTTTGGGTAGGGTAATGACTTGTCCTATTACACCATTTGATATGAGACGACGACAACTTAGCCTACTATCATGATTTGAAGTTACTATCAGTGAGTGGGTAGTATGATAGAGTATCTTAAGGTGATCATTTCCTTGTGTTCCAGATATCTTTTCGGGTCGATTCTCGGTTGATTTCAGGTTGGAGGATTAATGTTGATAATCGAAGTACAAATAGTCACTTTGGTTTTAGTTTTAGGCCTAGAGTAGGATTGGCATTACAGGCAAGGTCAACGTCCATTTGTGATACCTGATGTTGATGATTAGTCGGTTGATGTAGGTTTCCCTTTTGTAATACTTTGAATCGGTTATACTTGAGGATCTCATAGCTTTGGGATATCTCCTACAGAGTTTCTTTAGTTTCTGACGGTCCGTTATAGGTAGGCATTGGTACTTGCAGTTCTAGAGTTAATGATTTGATTCGAGCCATCCTTCTCAGGGCCTATGGTATCAGATACACCATAACTCTAGTCATAGAAGAGATGTGTAGAGGATATTACTACTTTCATGTTCGAGAGGGTTTTTGCTTTAGTGAGATCCCATTTTCTATTACCACGGACAGCGGGAATCAATTTATTTCTTGATTTGTTGAGGACAGTACAATACTTATTTTCCATCTATAGACTAATAGCCAGTGCGAGTAGATTATTTGGACACCTCAAGATACATCGAGAGCTTGTGTCCTCAATTTTCGATAATGGTTGAGGTTGACATTTGGACTTGATAAATCTTTATATGATGGTAGTTTCTATTCCAATGTTTAGATGGGGACCATTCAAGTACTCTAGGATATGTTCCAGGATTGTGTTTTGATTTTGATGGTACCTAGGAACATTTGGCTTTAGCAGAGTTCTCTTATAATGATTGGTATCATTCAAGCACCCATATAGTACTATTTGAGGATCTATATGGTATACATTGTAGGTCACCGGTTGGTGGGTACAACACTGTTGATATTCGACCTCAAACTTCTAAGTTAACTTGAGATGCCATTGAGAGAGTCAGACTTTCGAGTTAGATTTCAGATAACACAGGGTGGGTAAAGGAACTATGTAGATTATATACTTTTCTTCTTGAGTTTAATGCTGAGGATTTGATGGTTACAGGATAAATTGGGTCTATATGAGATCACAGAGCATATCAATGGGGTTTTCTACAAATTGGCCCTACCTTTTTAGTTAGTGGTGGTATACCATATTACATCCGCACCTTCGTGAATAATTGTTACATACCAGATTCTTACAGTATAGTTTGTTATGAGTTAACTTGATTAGAAGACTAGTTAGTTTGTGCCAATCACTTTGAGGCAGTTATTGATGAAAGATGTAAAAGAATCATGTCCAGGGTTATTTCTGTTGTGACAGTTCGTTGGTCCAGTCTATTGGGAGGTCAAAAGTATCATGTGAATGTTGAATTCTTGTTATCTCAAGCCTCAGGTACTTCTTTCCTCTCAATTTTCATGGACAAAAGTTTATTTAATGATGGATATTGTAAGGACCCTCAGGACTATTTTCATGATTTCCATAATTTCTCTGTATTTAGAGCATTTTTGTAACTTTTCCTAGTCGTTTTTATGACTTGCTGGGATATTTAGGTTGGTTCCCTGGAAGTTCTACAATTTAAATTTCTTTACATATTGTTGCTTCGGTACTGACTCATCTTATATGATCCCAAATCTCCATTATGTCGATTTTATTGAGTTTGGAATAACGATCATATAAAGATTTCATATACGGTTTGTTGAAATTGGACTCCGTTTCATTTCGTGTTTTTTAAGACATTCGGGAAAATTTGTTAGAAAGGGGCCACGATGATCAATTTAATGGCCAAGTGATCGATAAATCGATGGCCAAAAAATTGGCTAAGGGATCAACAACTCGGTGGCTGATAAATTGGCAAATTGACCGGTAAATCGGCTAGTCAGTGGCTGGCTTATAGATAACTCCTTCACGATTTTTCCTTCATTTCCCTTGAAATTTCCAGCCAACTCCTGATCTTTAAAGCTTGATTAAGCACCATTGAAGTCTTGATTGAAAATTCTAATTCTTAGAATCATTTTGTGGTGGTTCTACGGTTATTTCTATCGGCTAGTTCTTCATTTCTGCTATTGTAATAAAGTTTTCTATAATACATAAAATTTTCAGGCTTATCTTTAAATCCTTGCCATTAGTTTGAGCCCTATTTTGTACCATATGATATATGAGCAATGCTTTACTTGTTGGTATAAATATTTTAGTGTGCCGAGCTATTAGGGTTTCCGAACACATTTTTAGTTTGGACTTAACCCCTCTATTTGTATAGCAATATGAGTCTTGTTTTAATCATCTTAACACATGGGTGATGTTTTTTCTAGCCTCGTGCAATTCAAGCTTTGTACGTGATTCTTTTGATGTTTGGTCATTCTTCTCGAGGATATTGCTGAAATTCAGGAAGGTTACGGTCTACTTTCTTCAAACTGGGTATTAGTGTAGTATATGTATGCTAAATCACAAGCTTAGGGTTGGAATTATTATTCTGGCCCCGATAAGCTTATTGTTCTGACCTATGACCGACTTAGCTGGCTTGTATCTTGATTACTTACCCTAGGGCTATATTTCCCTATTCGTGTGTTGAATGCCAACTCTGAAACATAGTATGGTTGGGGTAGGAGTATTACTTTTTCTGCATATTATTTATACGCTGACTCTAGAACATAGACTAGTTGAGAGGGTATTATACTTATGATTAGATCTTAGTAGCTATCCCCTAATTTAGGTTGGTGGATTTAGAGATGATTTAGGTAGGTTGAATATTCTATATGCAATCTTAGGTGTTGCTTATGAGTACGACATGTGTTTACACTTGTCCATAGATAGTCGGATGTGGCTTCCCTGGATAGTTAACATCCTTGTGTGATGACATTGTTCCTTAGCCCAGTGCTAGCCTGGGAGTGAGTTATATTGGACTGAGCTACGATGGCTCTATGTTTCCCCTGTATGGGTGTGTACTAGGCCCTTAATGGACTCCTTCTGGGAAACTATGACATCCTTGGTGCGATTACTCATGTCTAGGGGCCATAGTTGGGCTAGGTGAGGATATACCTTGTGACTAGGGCTTCATAGCCATCCTCTAGATTCTAGTTAGCATCCTTAGACCAGTTTAGCCTATTGAATTGTTTTGTGAAGTGAGCATGCATTAAATCTTTTAAAAGGTAACTTGATTTTTACAGAGTAATTAACTAGAAACTGATTTCATATATACTTATATCTTCCACGACTGCACTCATGAGCAGTATAGAGCTATTTTCTTACACCAGTGAGGAGATTTTCTCACTATCACCGTGATTTATTAAAATCTCCTACATGGAGGCAGTTGGGTCATATCGAGATTTGAATTTTTTCCTACATAGTTGGACTTAGTTTCCACAGAGATATAGTGTATGGGATGAACCCGAGTTTTTGCCTTTTAGTCCTAATAACTATGGCACTAATTGGATTTTTACAAGGATTTTTATGTGAGATTAGATCCATCCATGACCTTCTGACATTGGGTGGCTATGCCTGAGATATACTACTGGTAGGAGTTACAGCCCGGGAGAGGGGTATACTAGAGTAGTAGGGGTAAGTATATGGGTAAGCTTTGGTGGGTTCGCTCCTGAATGAGTCTTGTACGGCGGAGGGTGTGTATGAAATTTATTTATGTGGTGTATGGTTTGAGTCCTTCGTGGGGCCCTATTGATTCTGGAGTATTCCATGGAGGGAGCATGGCAACACTTATTTAAGCGGTTTCGGTTCGGGTCCTCCATAGGTCCCTTTTGATCCAAGAGTATCCCAGAGAGGTAGTATGCCGACACTTATTTACTTTTCGGGCACCCCTTGCATTGTATCTCTATGCATTGACTTGTACTGCTCAGGACTTATAGGGGGAGTACTTGTTGCGTTACTTGGTTTCTTGGGTGCGCTACTTGTGCACTTATTGTATTTGCTATTAGCTTATCTTGTTTATGGATTGTAGTCTCTTATTGTTACTTCCCTACGCTGGTTACATTGGATCTGCAAATACGCATCGCATTTGGTCATGAAGTGCTTGTGGCCCTGATTTTGAGGTTATGCCCTGATAGTGACTTTCCTTTATACTTGTTAGCTAATACTGCACTCTGATAGTTGATCCTCCATCGCACTTACTAGGTATTGCTTCAGTTACCCCATTTCTATTGTACCTTATGTGCTACTGCCCTATTTTCTTTTGATCGCTCTTTACCTTGCTTATGCTTACTTTTTGTAGGTTAGCCTATAGTTTCTACTGGGTACCCGTTGTTTTTGGTACTTATGCTGCACTTCTGCATATTTTGTGAGGCAGGTTTTAGTACAAATCATCAGGATGGACGCAATAGTGTGAGCTATTTTGGTGTTATTTCAGGAGATATAGTGAGCAATAGGCGTTCATGTTGTCCGATCTTCCTTCTGTCCCTACAACTATTCTACTTGGAGTCCAAATAGCTATTTTATAGTTTTTTCCCCTGTTGTGGGTTGTATTTTGTACCATTGCTTTGTATATATTCTCTACATCCATGATACCAAGTTCTAGGGAGTTATTCGTAGTTGTTATTTCATATTCTACTCTTTTTTTGTTGTCTTCATCTCCTTCCTCTATTTCTTTTGGGTTCTTTTCACTGGCCCACCACTACTTGCTCTGGGCCAGAGTTAGTCTTGTCTACAAGTGAGATGTCTACACCATTACAACTCAATTTTTGGGTCATGACAGAGTGTTACAATATCTTTCCCTTGGGATCATTCGTCCTCGAATGATGAATAAAACTTGAGTAAGAATATGGATGGAATCATTCTCAAATTATCTATCTAAACTTTTCTTTAAAAACATAGACTGAATTGATCCATACCATGATTTAGACATGTACTTGAGCATACTTGACACATAGATTTACTTTTATTCCATAAGATGACAAACTTGTGCATACAAATGTCTATGAATTTCTATAGGATAGCGTTATTACCTTGGGTATCATCATAGGGGGGAGTGAATAGGTTGGGATACTTAGACTTCATAGCTTCTTCGACCTCCTATGTAGTTTCTTCAACTTTTTGATTTCTCCGCCATATCTTAATGGATGCAACCTCCTTCATCTTCAACTTACAAACTGGATGATATAAAATCTCAATAAGAACTTCATACAAAAGACTTATCTTTAATCGCAACACTTTTTAAAGGATCCACATGATATGGATCACTAACACACTTCTTAAGAATGGATACATGAAACACCGGATGCGCTGCTGCTAATTATTAAGGCAACTCCATTTCATAAGAAACATTTCCAATTCTCTTCAAGGTTTGGTGGGGAACTAAATAATGGATACTAAGTTTTCCCTTCTAACCAAAAAGCATTATCCCTTTCACTAGAGAAATAATTAGGAAAACCCAATCATTAATATGGAATTCTAAGTCCTTACCCCTTCCTTTAAGATATGATTTTTATCGACTTTGAGCAGTCTTTAACCTCTCTCAAATCAACATAACGTTCTCCATGGCTTCATGAATTAAGTCCAGACCTATCAATGCAACCTCACCTACAATAAAACAACCAATTGGAGAACTAGATCTCCTCCCATAAAGTGTCTCTAATGGGGCCACTTGAACACTGGAATGAAAGTTATTATTATAGGGAAATTCAATAAGAGGAATGTGATCACCCCAATCACCTTAAAGTCGAAAACACATGTCTTTAACATATACTTTAGTGTCTGATTGGAAAATCTTCCTGACTATTAGTTTGATGATGGAAAGCTATACTAAGGTTATCCTTGGTGCCCAAACCTTTTGAAAAAAATCTCAAAAATTAAGTTGTAAAATACGTGCCTCTATCTAAAATGATGGTTAGGTAGACCCATAAAGTAAAAATATCTCTTGAATATATAACATGGAGTAATCCTCTGCTGAATAGTTAGCATTAGTAGGCATGAAGTGGACAGGCTTAGTCATCCTCTCTATTATCACCCATATCGAATCATGTTAACGATGCATATGAGGAAAACCTGTGAAAGTTTATATTTATCATCTCCTAATTTCAAGTAGGAATGCTAATATCCTTGACCTTTCCAAGAGGAATTTGATGTTCTACTGTCATTTGCTGACAATTAGGACACCTTGCTTTAAAACTAGAAATGTCTTTCTTCATAGCATTCCACCAAAAGATCTCTCTCAATTCTTGGAACATTGTAGTGAAGCTAGAATGAATTGAGTATCTGGTGTTATGAGCCTTAGCTAAAATTCTTTCCTTTAGCCCATGACCATCTGGAACACAAATACAAGCTTCATAAAAAACCATCTCCCCCTAGGAGAAAGCCGTAATTTTCTTCCTAAGAATAACTTCCTTAAGTTTTATTAAGAATAGGTCACTACTCTATTTCTCTTTCACTGAATCACTAATGAGGACTCTTAACAACGATTTCTACATAAGGAGACAAGACGATATCTTGAGCAGTTACATATCCAGGACCCTTCTATCCCAATTTTAGGGTTAACCAAAAGAAAAATAGGTTAATTACATGAGTTTGAAACTTAAATTTGGATGAATAATCCATTTATTTAGAAGGATAAACAAACCCACCCAGTGGACTACCGCACTACAAGTCCTACGACACAGGAGCAGGATTCTCTAAAAAGCCAAGGTCGTGGGTGGCCAGGAGGGCCTACTTGGAGAATTGAGATCTCAGCAAGAAATGCAAAGGTTGTCTATCAATGGGATGAAAGAACCATCCCTTCTTATTTATTTCTTTGTCCTGTCAAATAGAAAGAAAATTAGACCCATTTTGAACAATCACACTACTATCCTCTGCATCTGTGAGACAGATACCCAAACGAGGAAGTCTGTGCACCTCTTACACAAGCTCATTCTTTGGTTTTTCTGCTTGAGCTACATACCCCATAGAAAGACTATTAAGAGCATCATCAACCATGTTAGTCTTACCCAGGGTGATACAAGACACTCATGTCATAGTCTTAGAGGTGTTTAATCCATCTTCTGTATCAAAGATTCAGATCCTTCAGGGTGAAGATATATTGTAAACTTTTGTGATTTATGAAAATATCAACATGCACACCATAAAGTTAATAACACCAAATTATTAAAAAAACCACACCTGTTAACTCAAGCTCATCGTTAGGGTAGTCCATCTCATGATTTTTGAGCTTTCTAGAAGCACATACAACTAGCTTACCATTTTGCATCACCACACACCCAAGATCAACCCTCGATGTATCAGAATACACCATAAAACCTATGGTATCCTCTAGAAGGATCAAGACTAGACCTGAAATAAGTCGAGTCTTTAACTCCTCAAAACTCTTTTCATAGGATTTAGAGCACTAAAATTTCATCTTGTTTTGAGTCA
>JBDJHY010524489.1:0-17012 GCA_039654485.1 Withania somnifera
CGAGTACAGGTCATTGTCCATAATTCAGATCGCTGATTATGCGCTTACCTTTTGTTCAGAGCTATAGGTTGAGCTTGGCATGCAGGTTACTTCTATAGTCATTCTACTTTATATTTTTGTTCTTCTCCATTGTATATTCGTAGACAGATGGATATTGTAACTTGTCACTTTTGTCGTTTTGTATGTTAGCGGTTCTTATGACATTGACATTGGGTTTTGGGAAATTGTATTACATCTTATTTTTTTTCCGCATATACTGTAGTAGTCCTCGGCTTCGGCTATGGAATATAGGGTTTGGTTCTCCTACTGGGTGGATAGTAGGTGCCATCATGACTCCGAGAAGTCAGGTCGTGACAACATGGTACCCTCAGTCATGAAACATAGGTGATATACTCAAAGAAAGATAATCTCAATATTAATGGAGTCATATGAAATCTTTTACAAACCAAACAGTTACAAGTCATCATCAAATAACGGACAATCCCAAGTCATCAATCAATATCATATAATCTTAATAAATCAATCGATATTAGATAATCTTAAGGAAACAATCAATATCAGATAATCACAAAGACTCAGTCAATATTAGATAATCTCAAGAAATTAGTCCATATCAATGAATAATCAATATTAGATGTCAAATGAAAGAAATGCATTATACAAGTGGCTCAATGCATATCCATATCATGTACACACCTGCTGGAATTATTTGTGTATCAGTCAGGACCCACGAGGACTCATGAGGTCCATGTACTACACATTTTACAACCTCTAGAAAAGAAACTCAGATGGTCTATCATATATCATACATCTGAATACTAACCTCGGACTGTTTACCCAAATCATACATTCAGACACGTACATTAGACTTTCTACTAAGTCATTTCCCATAGCTCAAAATATATAATCTAAGTCTCATATTTAAATATTATAAAAGTGAGCAATTATCATTTACAAATCATGGTAATATCACAGTTTGAATCTCAAATCAATATTAGCGACCTCTAATGGGCATTCACTTTCAAGAATATCTTTTATATCTCAATTTAGCCTCAAGAACATTAGAATGTCTTATCACAAGGGTATCAATAATTCATCAAGGGATACTTCAATAAAAACTATAACTAAGCCCCAATTCTTCCTCAAGATATCATTTCCAATTACATGAGTCAAATCAGGAAATTTATAATCCAAATCAATTATATGATTCAAAAGTTTCATCAATAACTCATATTATTCCAAACTTCTTCATTTTAGACCTAACATGCTTGATAATATCAACCCCAAAGTACTCATTCCTCTCAAATTACAATCAATTAGCAAGCAATCGTTAGCACTTTATAAAAACACTAAGTAAATCTCAACTTGCCTTATATTTCAAAGAACCAAATCACTCGGGAGCCTTTACCTTTTGGAAGTCCTCCAATCGTGCACAATCTAGTTACCAACACAAAGAATACAATAAAATACACAATAATCAACACCCAAACTCAATTATTCAAAGTTTATTAAAAACCTACCTTGGTCCGATGGGGTTAAAATTCATACTTTATCATAAAAACATGTAACCATACTTGAGAAATTTCAATACCAAGTTTTTATTGAAAACCCAATCCATTTAACGGATCAAAATCAAGATTTTTATTATTTTTTGAAATCGTGCTTGAAATCACGATTTTTGGTTTCAGAACCTTTGAATCTAATGAAATTATCATGTTAAAGTGATGAGAATTGATTAAAATGGGTTTAGAAAACTTACCTGATTAATCCTCGAAATCCTTGATTATACTTTGTCAAAATAAGGTTTTAGATTCGATTTTTTGCATGAAAATATGAAAGAGTTTGTGAAATTCTCATTAAAAACCATCTCTGGTGAACAGTGGGATCATCGCAATCACGATCCACTAAATGAACTAGGCCCATAGGTTGCTCATTGCAAATGCGATGCACCTGTTGCAAATGCAATAAATAAAATAGATTACTCATCGCAAACACAACACACACGTCATGCATGGGATAAAGGAAAACTGTGTACGAGGTCTCTTAAATCTGATACTCACTAAGGGTCTATTTTTAACTAAAAATACCAAAATGACCAAAATGCCCTTGGGATTTACAAAAAATAAAAGAGACTACAATCTAGGCCAAACACCACCTCCTAAATCTAACAAAATTATTGAATTTTCAATCCAAGCACTCTATGTCCAAATGTTGACCAAAGTCAACCCTATCCCTTAAAACTCAATTTTATCCCGTCAAATCATCCAAAATCACCATGAAATCAAGCTTAGTTTTGCATAAAGAAACTACAGAGAGGGTAAAATAGTCAAAATGTACAGAAATAAAAAAATAACATTGAGGGTCATTACAATCAAGTAATAGAATACTACATCCATTTGCTAAAAAAATAAGAAACTGAATCATAAGCAATTAGTAATCCATTATATCAGATACATTATAACAGAACTAGATACATAATAAAGTACATAATATACCTCATCCTATCAGCAAAAATTAGATTGTGAAATGTGGTAAAACTAGTTTTTTATGATTGAAAGGGCAACAACAAAGTCTATATTTATTAAGCTTAGCACACTTGATTTGTAGTGAACTTCCTTCTCTTTCCTGGAAAATTGGACTATCAAACATGTTTTACTTTTTATTTTTTAGTTAAAACAGTATGAAATATGAATATAAATAAAAGCATTTTGCTTACATTTTAGCATGTACTTTCAGAAGACCATCATCCATGTAGATCAAGCATCGAACAAGTCATTGAGCTCCTATCTAGATAATTTTTCAACCTTGGTTGGTGTTTTAAATGAAATTAGGAGGGACTACCTATTTTTCTTTTAAACTGAAATCAAACTCTATGACGTACAAGACTTGTTTTATCAAAAAGGTTGCCTATATCTTGGGACCGACTTCACCAAAGTCTCTTTGTTTACGCATGCCACTATTGTAGTCTCTGGAATCTAGATTTGTAACGCACTGTAACTAATCATGAATTGGTAGTTGGTGATTTGAACTACTTGGATTACATTCAACTTTGCAACTGTCAAAGGTAATTTTGTTTCCTTGTCATGTGTATCCTGAATGTTATATGTTGGGATATCTCCTTATTATGTCTAAATCCATGGAAATGCAATAGTGAAATCAATTTAGTAAATGATTTAAATTAAAATACATAAAATTCAAATATCATTGTGGGAGGTTTTTTAACCAACTTATAATACCACATAAGTAGAAATAGAATCCATCATACTCTTGCTGGGAGGTATACATTGCCCATCTACAAGCTAGTATTGTATATTATGCCTAGTGGATCCAACTAGCAATTAACAACAAAGGCAGGTAAATTTAGTCTTTATAATATATCAATCCTATGCTGGCAACATAGTTTGGGACTTAGTCCCTTGATGTGAATAGTACTCCCAAATATATTGACTCCTAAATCAATTAATTAAATCAATATCCTTGAAAATATTGCTCCATATTCTCATGTCCAGCCTCAATGGGCAATAATTTTCAAGTCCAAGCCTCAATAGGCAATATTCATATTAAATTCCTCAAAAAAAATCTCATGTCAAGGAATTATTCTTAGCCTTAAATCATCATCAAGTCAAGCCTGCCAAATTTCAATAGTAATGACTCGATAAAATCACGTATTCAATTACTGATCAAACGCCCTTGCAAATATTTCATTACACTTTATAATTCCTTGTCAAATTAACAAAATAATTTGTTCAACTAAATCAGGCTTTCATGAAAGATTATATGCAATAAAACTTGACCATAATCCTAAGTAAACCACAAAATATTATATAAAACAGTGGACAATTATTGATATAAAAGTGAATACTTTAAAGTAAAAATCCAATAGGGTTCTTAGGAATAAGGACGAAATGAAGCCCCCATTGATGATCCCACTTACCTGGAACATAAAAAACTTGAAGACTTTTGAAAAAAATTGAAGAAAAAGATCAACTTCCTTAGTAACTTGAATGGTGTCTGAAACACGAACTTAAGGTCAATCTTGACTTTATTCGGCATTTCGGAGCTATCAAAACTATTGGAATTCAATTCCAAGCTCATCTTGAAGTAAAGTTGACTAAAGTCAATGAACACTTAGTTTTAGGCTCTAAAATAGGAAATTTGAGAGATTTCTCAACTAAGCTGCTAGGAAACCGAACTACCTTTCCCAGCAAGTCATAAATGACTTGGAGAAGCTACTAAAACACTTTAGAATGCAAAACATCGTGTATTTCTCATAAATGAAAATGAGGGTCATTACAAAATCCACTACTAAAAGGACTTTCATCCCCGAAATTCAAGTAAAATATAGAGATAAATAGGAAGAGAAATTACTTAACATCTTAAAAAGTTTTGGATACTAATTCCACATCTCCCTATCGATCTCCCAAGTAGCTTCGTCGACCAGAGGGTGCCTCCACTGCACCCTAACCACTAGAATCTCTCTAGATCTTATATTCCTAACATCCCTATCAAAAAATTTCACAAGCTCCTCGATAAAGGACAAAGTTTCATCAAACTGTACTAAATCCTCTCGAATGATATGAGACTCATCGGGAATATACCACCGCAACATAGAAAAATGGAGTACTGGATGAACGATTGAAAGCATAGGAGGTAAGGGCAACTTGTATGCAACTTCACCAACCCTCTATTAAATCTCAAATGGTCCGACGTACCTGGGACTAAACTTGTTTTGCCAACCGAACCTCATCACACCGTGCATAGGTGGTACCCGCAGGAACACTCTATCACCAACTCCAAACTCTAAAGCACGAAGCCTATGATAAGCATAGAACTTCTGCCTACTCTGTGCTTCTCTCAATCTATCCTAAATCAATCGAACATAGTTAAGAGAATCACCTAACAAACTCCGTAGTGCCCACTCCCACTTCCAAGACAAAATAGGGAGTCTCTACATCAAACCACATGGTCACCGATGCTCATACTCAACGTGCTAATAGTTCAAATGCTTAGACACATACTTAGTGATATCCCTCTTCATCCCACTCTACTAATACAACTGTTGTAAATCCCGATGCATCTTGGATACACCAGGATTAGTAAAATACCTAGAGCTGCGAGCTGCGAGCCTCGCGCAAGATCAACTACACCAAGTCAGAAACCTGTGGTACAAAATTGTGACCATCATACCAAAGAACCTCATCTAAATTAATAGAAGCCCTTCTGGACTCTCCAGCTAATACCTGATTATGGAGATCAACCAAATCATTATCCTTCAACTCCCGCTGCTGAATCAGATCTAACACGGTAGATCTAGCCTCAACACATACAAACACAAATCTGGGGTCTGACAGATAATGTATAACCAACCGACTAGCCAACGAATGCACCTCCACTACTAATGGCTACTCTAAAACTAAAAAGGCTTCCAAGCTTCCCATACTGACCACCTTCCAACTCAAGGCATCTAACACAACATTTTTCTTGCTCGAATGGTATAAAATGGAAATATCATAGTCATTCATCAAATCAATCCACCACTACTATTTGGAATTCAACTCTCTTTGGTTCATAATGTACTAAAATCTATGATGGTTTGTAAGGATCTCACAAAAGGACCTCATACAAATAATGCCTACAGATCTTAATTGCAAATACTACTACTTCCAACTCCATGTTATGAGTGGGGTAGTTACGCTCATAGACCTTCAGTTGCCTCGAAGCACAAGCGATTTTATGACCCTTTTGCATCAAAACACACCCTATAATGACCCATAAACAATCATGACACCTGGAGGTATGTGGGAGTCTATAAACAAAATCCATAGTAATCCTATAGCACTTCCACTCAGGGATAAGGAGTCACTGTAAAACGCTACCTGGTCTATAGTTCTTAAACATCACCTAGTGGCAACTCAAGCATCGGGACACAAACCTAGTAATATCAGATCTTAAACAATTCCAGAAGTAGTGATATCTCAAATATTTGGACATCTTCTTCCTAACTAAAACTAAAGAATGCCATGATGTATGGAGTATCTAGTACAATGGGCCTAAAAAAGAATGGTCTAAACCAAATCATCCACCATGGGAAAACAAATACAGTTGCCCATCCATAATACACCATCATAGTCTAAAGATTCACCACTATAATTACCCCTCAAAACTAACTTTACAATACGAACCAAGGATCTAGCCTCGTACTATCACTATCGGATATGATAAAAAAGAGTAGGTCTCGCCTCAACATGTCAAGAACTCTGCTCAGATTTGATATGTGCAGTCGGACTAACCAGTTAGCCGACAACTGAAAACAGCTTCTCTAAAGTTTATATAGAAGACAAACTACCTATACTAATGACCTTTCAACTTAAGGCACTTGAAACCATATTCTCCCTGCCTGGATGATACAAAATGTTGATATCGCAGTCTTTCAAGAGTTGTATCAATCTCCTTTGTTTAAGATTGAGCTCCCTTTGGCTCAGTATATATTGTAAATTACGATGATCCAAACTTGCGCATGAAGACTACTGCCGCAAACTCTAAATCATAGATGGGGTAGTTGTACTTATGAACCTTTAACTGAAGCAAAGCATACACAATGAACCTACCCTGTGACATCAGTACACATCCTAAACCAATACTAGAGGCATCACAATAAACTATGTATGACTAGCACTCAACTAGAAGTGACAATACTAGTGTTGAAGTGAGAAACTTCTTAAGCGTCAGAAAACTGGACTCATAATCCTCAGACCATCGAAAAGGAATATCCTTCTAGGAAAATCTGGTCATAGGATCTGTTGTAGATGAAAAACCCTGTACAAATTCTCTATAATAGTCAACTAGCACACAAAAACTATGGACCTTTGAGGGAGTAGTGGGTCGAGGCCAATAACAAATGGCTGAAACCTTCGTTGGTATACTCTAATTCCAACTGAAGATACAACATGCCCTAAAAATGTGACAGAATCAAGTCATAATGCACAATTTGAGAATTTTAAATAAAGCTGCTCAGTCCTTAATGTCTAGAGTACAACTCTCAAATGCTCCTCGTGATGCTCCCGACACCAAGAGTAAACCAGGATGCCATCAATAAACAAAATCACAAAATAATTGAGCTCCGATCTAAAAATTCTTGTGATAAGATCTATAAATTCAGCTAGGGTATTAGTCAACCAAAACAACATAACCACTTAGCTGGTGATAACTAGACCTCAAGTCAATCTTTTAGAACACTACAGCACCCTGAAGATGATAAAAAAGGTCATCAATCTGCTACAAAGGATACTTATTCTTAACAGTAACCTGATTCAACTGTCTGTAGTCAATACACATATGCATGATCCTGTTTTTATTTTTCACAAATAACACTGGAGCGCCCCATGGTTAAATACTGGACAAATAAAGCCTCTGGAAATTAGATCTTCAAGTCGGGTACTGAGCACTTAGAGCTCTATTGGATCCATACAATAAGGCACAATAGAAATAGGCCTAGTGCCTGATTCAACCTTTATAGAAAAATTGACAACATGCTCGGGCGGAAGGCCAGACAACTTATCAAGGAAGACATCAAGAAAATCTCTAAAAACGAGCACAAACTTAGGGAAGGAGGTTCAATACTAACATCATGGACATAAGATAGGTAAGATGCACAACCCTGGAAAATATTCTACTGGCCTGCGTACTACATACCACAGGAATCGGGGAGTGGCTAATGGGACCTAGCCACACCCTTGAAGACACACCAACCACTGATAAGGTCACGGTCATAGAGAAAACATCTAGGACCATATGATGAGGGGATAGACAATCCATGACCAAAATCACGTCAAGATCAACCATGTACAGAGCCACTAGCTCAATCTGAGTGCTCAATCCCTGTATAGTCATGACACAAGAATAGTGAATCTGATCCACTATAATAGGGTCAACTACAGGAGTAGCCACACTCAAAAGCACAGGTAAAGTTTCACATATAACACCCAAACAGGGTTTAAAGTACACAAACACATAAGAGTATTTAGAACCAGGGTCAAACAATACCATGACTGGCTGGATAAAATAAATAACATACCCATAACCACTACGTCAGAAGCCTCTACTCAGACTTTATCAGACTTTATCAGGTACGACATAAAGCTCTTAGCAAATTGCTGATCTGCTCCTCTATACCCTCCTTATACCTTTAGAACCTACCATCACCACCTCGAGCTCTTATTTGACAACCTCTAGCTCTACAGCCTGAGTTACCGTCTTAATGGAACGGTGTCACAGACACTCTACAACGTAGTGACCTATCTCACTACACTCATAGTAACCACAACCTGTACCTCTACTAAAACCTCTAACTAGGCCACTCCGACCACTACAACCTTGAGCCCTAGTAGATGCACCCGGACGGGCTAGGTATTCTAAACCGCCACTGGCTGATGATAAAGAGGCCTGAAATGGTCTACTAGGTTGTCCCTGATACCCCTACTGAAGATACTGCTATTGAGGTCTACGTTTATCATACCATCTCCCAGAAGATGGTGAATTGGTGAAATTGCCTTAGCGGTGCTGTCTGTTATCGCCACCCCCGGTTTTGTCCCTTGTATCTCAATTTTATGAGCATGATCAACCATTACTAATAATGGACTACTTTGAGTATGTAATATTCAACATCTTCCTATAACTCGAGTCTCAATCCATCTACAAAGAGGCGGAACTGTTAAGCCTCTATCGCCATAATAGCGGCCCTATACCTTGAAAACTGTATGAATCGAGCCTCATACTCAGAAGTTGTCATCAATACATGCTAAAAGTCGACAATATGAGCTCTAAGTGAACACTCTAAGGAACATACTGATCCATGAAGGAACCCACAAACTGACTCCATGACATAGGTGCGGAACCTGCTAGTCTGCTCTCCATCAGGCCTTAGCCCGACCCCCTAACTAATACATAACAAAATTGACCCCATGTGTCTCTCTCAAGCCCAAGTTCTGCAACCTCTCCTCGTACTATGCAATGAACTCATAAGGATCCTATCTAGAATCACCATAAACCTCAGAGGCCCTATATGCATAAAATATTTGTACATGTTCGATCCTCAAAAGTCTTAACAAAACTAAAGGATAAGGCTAGACTAACGGCTAAAATGGCAGTACCTCTAGAATAGGCTGTGGAAAAATAACTGTAGCTGCTACTGGTACCTGTTGAACAGGAGGAACTGGGGTACCCGCTATCACTCTCTAGGTTGAAGTCTGACCTTCATCAGCAGGTGTTCTACCAAACATAGCAATCATACACTGCTATATATACTTATGTGCATCATTTCATGGTTGTTGTATCTGTGGTGGAGGTAGATCTATGGGTGCAGGATCATTCAGCTGAACTCTAGCCTCGCCTATAAGATCTAATTGTACTTCAGACCCTAACTTGAGCTCTCTGTGGAGACATGGGACCATCATAACCTCTGGATGATGACCGCGTACAGACCAATTATGAAAGAATAGAACCAAAATGAATAACCAAGAAATTAGTGGAAACCTGCAAGAAAGAGTCAACAAAATCATCCCTAGGTAAGGACCGTGTACCAACCATCTGTGGAAGACTAAAACCAACATGAATAACTAAGAAATCAGTGGAAACCTAACCAAAGATTCAACAAAATCATACCTATAAAAAGCCGTATATCTTCCTGAAGATATGATATGGATATCTACATACCAATACACCAAAACCTACAAGACCCCTACTCGTACATCCAGAGACACCCATGAACCTTGTGTTGTGATACCACTCTATCACTACTCAAAAATCAAGTTGTGATGGCATCTACCTCATAATGATACACAAGCCTATCCCCGGTCTAGATCCTGAAATGGTGGGCTTATATCAAGAACAAAAGAGAAAAGTAGGGAAATAAACTGAAGAATAGAAAATAACATGTATACAATAAAAACCAACTCTCTAGAACCTAGTATCTTGGCTGTAGAGTATTTATATATAGAATATTATAAAATACAACCCACAATGAGGTAAAATCAAAAAATAGCTATCCAGGATCCAACTAGGGCAACTCTAATATTGGAAGGGAATCCGGTTAGCAAGGATACCAACTAATCACCAAATTCTCCTAGAACCATTTCTCTGCTGTCTCATACTAGGATCTGCATCACAAATAGATGTAGAAGTATAGGATGAGTGCCAACACAATGGGTACCTAATAAGCATTATAGGCCGACCTGGAAAAAGTAATCATAAACAAGATAAACAATGATAAAAGCAAATAAGGTAGTGGCACATAACATAAAACAAAAAAGGGGGTAACTGCAATAATAGCTAGCAAGTGCGATGGAAGAACAACTATCAGTATGTGCAGTGTCAACTAACAATTATAAAGGAAGGAAATAATTAGGGTATAACCCACTAAACCTCAGCCACCAGCAAATCATGACTAACCGTTGCACGTACCTGGATCTCCAACATAACCAGTACATGGAGGGACCAATAAGAGAATATAAACCCTCAACAAGCTAAGCTAACAACAAATATAACAAGTAGACAAATAGTAGCTACCAGAGATTGAAAAGAAAGAGAAAGTCTACTAGTAAACAAACCCGACCGGCATCCTATACTACCAGTAGGTACAACCAAACAATCATGTAATCAAATAGGTACCCCCCATAAGTCCTAAACAGTACAATTAATGCAAAGGAATACATTGTAAAAGAATGCTGGAAAGTAACTATCACAATAGTAATCCTACATGCTCCACCTCCGGTAATAAGGCACATGTGGTAGGACCCACGAAGTACTTGAACCGTATATAACTACTCCCTTGTATACCCCTCTTATAGGTTGCACATCATACCCTAAGCATAACAACCCATATTGATTGGGCTCATGGAGAAACTCGAACATGCATGCAAAACTCGTAACATCTAGGGACGCAAACCCACATATCATATCTCAGTGGAACTCAAGTCTATCAAAATAGGTAGCTCAGAACCACAGTGAAATCCAACTACTGTCATGAAGGCAATACCCAAAAATCCTAGTGCCAATAAGAAAATAAGTTTGGTGGTGCAAAAAAATATCTCTATACTACTACCATAGTCGTGGATACAAATAGTGTATAAGAAATTAGTTTCCAATTATTACTCAGTTATTTTTAAACTATTAATGCATGGTCACAATATGAAATCAACAATAGACTAGAAGGATCTACAACTGCATACTGGAATTTATAAAATAGTTACCAAGCTTTAGTCATAAGGTACATCTTGTACTAGCACAACTACAACCTCGATCCCCGTTCTCTGAGTAATCGCACCAAATATGCCACAACTCAGTATACTTATATAGGGGAAACATGGAGATATCATAGCTAAGGCCACTAAAATGTACTCCTAGTCTCGCACCGGACTAGGGCATAATATACCCTAAAGGGATGCTGACTATCTAGCGAGGCTATACTTTGTTAGGCCCAATATCATAACACAAGGATGTTAACTTTCAAACATAGCCATATCTATCTTTATGTAGCCAAGTGACAACACATGGCCTAATCATACACAATATCTAAGGTAAAACACAAAATAATCAGCCTACCGATATCGGCCACCAGCCTAAATCAGGGGATACCTACTAAGATCTAATCACTAGTATAATTCTCTCCCAATAAATCTACATCCCAGAGTCTGTGTGTGAACAATACACACCAAAGGTTATACTTGTCCCCAAGCATACAATGTTCCAGAGTCAGTTTTGAACATGTTAGTAGGGCAATATAGCCTCAGGGTAAGTGACAAGTTACATGCCATCGAAGTAGACCATAGGCTGAAAGAATAAGCATATTAGGCCTCAACTAGTAATTCTAGCTCTGAGATAGCGTTTTACCATGCATATACTATACTAATATCCAATATAAAGAAAGTAGATGGTAGCCCATCTGGATTCTGGAGATGTCCTCAAAAAGTTTGCCTAGTTATCCAAATATCACGTACAAAGCTTGAAATCTTGCGAGGCTAACAAAGACATAGCCAATGTTTGAAGATGAGTAAGACAAGACCCATTTTGCAAAATAAATAGTGGGGTCAAAATCCAAACTAAAACTGATCCGTAAACCCTAATAGGTCAAAAAACAAACTATTTATACGAACATGTAGAGAAAATCTTATACATCATATGATACAAAATAAGGCTCAAACTAATCATAGGAATTGAAGATATAAGCCCTGGAAACTTTAAATAACTTGAGAAGTTCACTACAATAGCAAATACAAAGAATTAGCCGGTAGAAATGAGCGTAAAAGGGCCAAAATATATTTCCATGGATTACAACCTTGATATGGGTCCTTAATTAAGCTTATCTAGCTAAGGAATAGAGGAAAATATAAAGAGAATAGGAGAAAAATGCAGAATTAACGAGAAAAAATATGTATATAGGCTCACAGCTGACTGATAGATATGGTAGTTTTTGAAGTTTATAGGCCACAAATTTATCGGTCTCCTGGATGATAAATCAACCTCTGCAGCCGTTTTCTGAAAGATTATGGAAAGCGCACAAAATGAAAATGGAGTCTGATTTCCACACTCCATATATGAAATATTCATGTAATCGATGTTTCGGACTCTACAGAATCGAGATAAGGAGATTCAGGATCATATAAACTGAGTAGGTCCCAACATAACGATATTGAAAGGAAGTTAAACTGGAAAACTTCTAGGGAACCGACTTACCGATCCTTACAAGTGACAAGTGACCTGGGGCAGTTACAAGAACGCTCTAAGTGAAAAAATCCACAGAAACACAAAAATGACCCCGAGGGTCTTTACAAGAATTAATTTTTTCTAACAAGTGTAATATGGATAGGAGGAATTGGAGAGGATAATTAAAAATATGTCAATTTTGTAATTTACCAATTAAAATTTCTAAATATTAACATTTACTTTTCATAAAACTTGTATAGCTAGTATAAATTAAAATTGAAGCTTGCAAATCAAACTTAAATTTGAAATTTTAAAGTTCAATTCATATTTCAAGTTTCAATCTTGAGAGTTGAATTTAAAACTTTTAAAATTAAATTTGAAATTTCAATTTTCAAATTCAAAATTTCAAGTTCACAGTGATTACAAATATCTCAAAAGTTAAATTGACAAAAATATATTATATGATTATATTTAAATTTAAAAATTTATATTATATATTTTAATTTACAATGATTATAATTATATAGACCTTTAAATTTGTAAGACTGTATTACATAATTAGACTTAACTTTCAAAATTTAAATTTAATTCAAGTTGCAAAAGTTAACATTAAATTAACAAGAATAAACGTCAAACCTGGCCCACCCACCTTGCCTAGCCCGTCTAACCTTGATAAAATTGAACAGGAGGTAATGAGCTAGGCCATCCCAATATTTGATAGTATTTATCCCAATTCAGGTGGCCCATTTAACACTTGCCTGTACTAGGCTAATCAATGCCAAATCTTTTGACGACAAAAATAATATTAAGTGGGTTAGGTTGGTGGTCCCGCGCACATGGCACACTTACCTTACCTCAGACTGAGAATTAGACATTTGGTGCATAGATAATTTTTTAATTTTAGAGCCCAACATTAGGCGAGATGAGTTGTTCTCTAATATCATGTAAAATTAGGTCTTGAAAAGCTAACTAAAAAAGAGAAGGGTCATTCAAACCTCATATCTATGTGCCGCTCCAGTTAAACCACCAACGATATTTATTGAGTTTATTTTTTATATACCGACACTATAAATAAAATTTTACACTATTGGATTACTAGAAAGGTAGACACATATTTCTCTCTTGAGAAACAAAATTTATAACCAAAAAATATGATAGGTAACCAACCACAAGTAGGAAATTTATTGTAAAATTGAATATCCGTGTTTCCTTTTGTCCAAATAAAATAGAGAAACTTTGTGCACAAGTAATTATGATTTTGTTCCCATGATTGTAGGTCCCAAGGATACTCGATGGCCAATTTTGTGTTGTATATATAGGAATTCCTTTCTTCTAATATACACACATGAATAGTGAATAAAATAATTAGTACATAATAGTTTTTTTCCTTTCTCCATTGTTGTCATTTTCTTTTATTATTTATAGTTTAACTTTTATTCTTATTTTTTAATATGTTATCATGAGATTCTGTAATTTCAATCAAACATTTTAAAAGCTATTAAAGGTAAGAACTTTGTTATTTAAAACTAATGTCAAATATTTCTATACTTGAATTTATTTTTGTGGATATATAGGGCTAATGCGTCATGGGTTTACGACACCTTCAACATTTAAAACAAGGAACTTTTGTATGTTATTAAGTATGTTTATGGATATCTAATGTGTTTTCTATGTTTTTATAAAAAATAGGGGTTAGAAAAAAAAATTAAAAAAATACTGAAAAATGCTAAGGAGTCATGAAGTGACTGTACGAATCGTGATCCAATCATATGACTTGTTTGTGTGATTACGGAAAAGGATACAATAATTGTGCAAAATTAATGTTGATAGCACGATTCGTCTAAAGAGTCATGATTTGAGGTTAAAACCATACTAGTAGCTTGTAAAGACCGAGTAGAAGTTGTAAACGTCAGCCTAGAAATCATGAAACCTTCCATGACTCGTGAAGTGGGTTGTGCGAGTGGTATATCTTTTTCATACAAAATGATCAGAAGGTTGAAATTTGGAGGCTAGATTCATGATTTCATCCAATGAGCAAATCTCGAAGACTACAAGTCGTGATACAACTCGTGGAAAGCTAGAGGAATTCTAAAAAATGCAACAATACGAACCATGAGTTGAGACCCATAAGTGTTTGTACAACCTGTAGGAGGTTGCCTATCATACCCCGAGGCTAACCCCTAGATGCAACATGGCACTTAAGACTCATAGTCATCCCAAGCAATCTGTTGGTACCTGCTCCTGGTCATGACTAACATAACAAAAGCATATAAAGATATAATAAGGAGAAACTGACAAGAATATCTTAATAATACTTAAGGACAGGTGTCAGTGTACAACAACTAGACAAAATATAATAAGTCTGATAGTCTACTAACATGTATGTCTGAAACACTACTAGACTAAGGCGAATGCTATGACAAACCCCCATTCATGTCCCAACATAGAATTGAAAAAAAGTAAAATCATAAATGAGAATAACCTTGTACCGATACTGTAAGGACTTATAAAGATGCTCTAAACTCGACTACCACTAACCACGATGATTAGATGGAGGACATGTACCTTCTTAATCATAAAAGGACACAACCACTAATGGGATTAGTACACAGAATATACTGGTATGTGAGTGAATACATAAATTCATAATATATATCAATGCATAAAAAAATCATGAGAAGAAGTTATTATTTCATGAGTATAGAAATCTTTACAATGATCTAAATCTAGAAATAAGCTGAAAATCATAAGCCTTGCGTCAAGTTTAAAAACCGTAAGTAAATCATACCATATTAGGGCCAAAACACCTAATTCATTTCTAAAGTCTAAAAATCATGAGGTAAGAGTTTCTATTAATGAACATAAACCACACTATGATCAGTGTCGATTCTAGTTTCATAAATCTACACTGAAAAAGGTCCAATGTACTAAACCCACACTGGAAAAGGTTTGCTCTAAACCACCACACTAACTAATTATATAATTTTAGTTAAGGATACATAACTAAGTCATAAAAATAAACCTGCAGTGGCTACTCATTTAACAAGTACATACTCAATTCACTCGATATTATATAATCCTCTCAAAACATGCATAATGCTCATATTCGTAAATGGGCTTTAAAAGGGAGATGTTTAGATGTCTGAAGCCAAAGCACAATTATGTCAGATCTCCTTGGTTTTCTTGTCTCTGTGTTATAATTGTTTCACTAAACTTGATATATTCATGTATGATTTTTAAATCAATGCCAAGGATCATGATATGGTTTCATTAGTCTCTATATACTGACCCTTAAGGTCATTTATGATAAATACGCAGTGTCTTGCATCCTAGAATATTTCGATAGTTTCCCCAAGTCATTTATGACTTGCTGGGACCAATAGTTCGGATCCCTGGAAACTCGGTCAAGAGATATCTCAAATTCATTGTTTTAGAGCCTTAAATTTAGTACTCACTGACTAAAGTCAACTTTCCTTCAAGAAGAGCTCGGAATTAAATTCTGACAGTTCCATTAGCTCCGGAAAGCCAAACAAAGTCAAGTTCGACTGTGAGTTTGTGATTTCTGGGTTTCAGTTGCTAATTATATGATTTTGTGGAAATCTGTTAAGTTTAAGCCTAAACAAGGAGCCTTGGTGATATTTTGATGTTTAGGGTGTAGGAATGGAATTTTGATGCTTCCAACAGCTCCGGAATGATGAAATTAGGCTAGGTGAGGTGTTGTTGGGATTTTCGTTGTAATTTCGAGGTGTCGTTAGAGAAATGTCCCTTTTGGTTTCGGGGGTCATTTTGAGCAAACAACCTCGGAATTTGATTATGTCAATTCTGTTGGATCCGGAATGCCATTTCCAATATGTTTGCATATTTGGTTTGTCAAAATTAGTTTTCGTTTGGTCCCCGAAGTGGCTGGCGTATTTACTGATATTTCAGCCATAAAATAGTAAAAAAAATCAGCAAGCAGGCAGCTGCAGTTCTTTTAAATGAATCGACTGCAAGCAAGCAGCTGCATTTCTTTTAAAACAGTAAAAAAAATCAGCAAGCAGGCAGCTGCAGTTCATTTAAATGAGCCGACTGCAACTCATATTTTAATTTCCTTATCCTCAAATTATTGTCTTCCTCTCAAAGTTTCACATTTCCTCTTCAATTCCATCTTCAAATTCAAGAGTAAAACTTTTGTGGTTGTCGCTATGATAGGTATATTTTGGTAAGATCACTTCCTTCTCCTTTTTCTCTTTCTTAGTTTCTTAGTATTTTCTCTCCTTATTGATATCCATTTAAGGATGATGGATCATCAACCATAAGTCATTTTCTTTGGT
>JBDJHY010524596.1:3044-17010 GCA_039654485.1 Withania somnifera
ATTATACATGGGTTTAGAGATTAACTTTTGAGTTCCAATTAGTTTCTATCGAACACTAATTAATATGTGTTTCTAGATTCTCTCTAATTCTAACAAACCTTACTTCGCTTGTTCTCTCAAACCAAGCTTAAGAGCATGCAAAACAACTCAACTCAACTAAACTAAGATTTTACTATCTCTAGCTCAAATCCATTAATGAGGAACACACACATTTTATACTAAATCAAACTTTCCAATCCTAACTTACTTTCTCAATCTAAGCAATGATAAATCAACATCACCTAGGATTAGCTACTCCATTTGGCATATAATAGGCTCACTGTGATTTAAATCTATAATACAAATCAATAAGTAGATGATTTATGTAAAAGCAATAAATAAAACTAAAGCCAATAATCTTGAATAAATATTGAAATATTTCTATCTTCAATATTCAAGAAACAAAAATATACTACACATTACAAATATTCACTAAAAAGCAAGGGGAGAAGAAATGGGTAAAAATACATCAATGGTGTCATCCAAATCTTCACCTCTAAAGTATAGCGATGATGTTTTTACTCTCTCTTGAGATACGAAAATGCCTAAGAATTTCTCTTGGCTTACAAAGATTTAATATTCAGATCTTGAGAAGTTATTTATATGTCCTTAGAAAATTTGGAAATCAGAAGACAAAGTTGTCCCCGTCGTGTTTTATATTGCTCAGAACAGCCAATTTTATGTTGCTCAGAATGGAACAATTTTGTGTTGCTCAATGTGCGATTGCACAATTAAGTGTGTGACTCGCATAATGAAAAAGTGTATGCCATTTTTCCCTTAATGGTGCGGTGCCCTTGATTTTCACATGTTTTCTCATTCTTTGGCGTATTTGTTCTCTCAATTGCTCCAATTCCTTATGGTCTCATTGTTCCTGTAAATTCCACACTTAAGCAACTTATTAGAACCAAAATTAATTTTCAAAACGCCTTCAACAGATAATATTTTGCAATTAAATATACAATAAGTTGGTATTCCACCAGCTTATCAATCACCTTGCATTCAAAATGTATATTAGAATATCTCGTTATCAACTGGTCTATGGAAAAGCATGCCACTTTCCTATAGAGCTTAAGCATAAGGTGATGTGGGTATTGAATAGATTGAATTTGAAATGGAAAAAGGCCTCTAATTTTAGGATTGATCAGCTAAATGAATTTGTTGAATTTAGGCTAAAAGTCATTAGAATATTGCACTCGTTAAGAAAATAATGAAGATTCAAAGAAGGGAATTCAGTCAGGGTGATTTTCTTCTATTGTTCAATTTGATACTTTTCTTGTTTCCTATCAAGTTGAGGTATAAATTTTCTAGACCATTTCTGGTAACTCGAGTCTTCCCAAATGGTGCACGAGAACTAGAGACAAAGAATGCTCAGTGGTCCAAAGTGAATGGAAAGTGCATGAACCTATATTTAGGAGCTCCTGGTGAGGTTAAATTGGTTTAGGAGCTCAACCTTGATGAAATATGATTAATCAAGGGTCCTACATCGTGCTACAATGTTAAACTAGGTGCTAATTGGCAAGTAACCCAAGAATTGTAAATTGTGACATCTAGGTTTGTTTTTATTTTATAGTGTTATAGTTTTTTCATGGATACAAGTATTGTGGTGGTGAAAAAAATCTAAGCAAAAGAATATCCCAAGGTACACTATATGGATGATACAAGAGCCATACAGCACATGGGGATGCCCGTATTAAGCTGAAGAAAAAAGGCACAGATCCATACGAGCTATCATACAGGTTGTATTGCCTTGATATGGCTCGTATGACTATCTGTGGTCCCTCACTTAAGTTTTTATGCCTTTTTGTGCCCTGATTATAAAATAATTAGATTGTATGTCATATAATTGGTCAGTATCAACCTCCATATAGACCTGGATAAGTCTCTTAAGTTGACCCAACATGATTTCCACTCTAACCGACCCGACCGACCCTAAATCATTTAGAAAGGATTTTTAAACCCAACTTTTATGAAGAAAAAAAAGATGGTTACTTGACTTGAAAGACTCGTAAATTCCCTCCGTAACTCCATTACTTTAGATTCTCCATATATTACTCAATAAATCATCACACTAATTTACCCAGCATTATCAAAACGATTAAAATTGGTAGCCCATAATTCAATTTTAAGTTCTAGAGAAAAACTTAGAGTTTCGAGGATATTTCACAATGTTCATCTTCCCTGCTCACATTCATCCTATAAAATTGAAGTGATATTTTACTTATCTTAATTTAACTTTATTGTATGATTCTTGGGTTAGGATTAGGTTTCCTAAATAATAATGGTGTATGTTGGTTTGAACTTGATAAGGAATGAATTTTTGTGCACTATTTTTCTGTATGAAATATGTTGGTGTGGTGAGGGGAATTTTTAGATATTTGATCTATGTTTTCACTGCATGGAGAGGAGTTTAGAGTCTAAATTGAATTAAAATTAATTCAAGCATACTTTTAATTGCCAAATACCTGTTAAATTGGTTGGGTTGTTGGTCCTGGTGTTATGCACCCTTTGAGGAAGTGGGAATTATGATTTAATTACACTTTAGAAATGAAACCGAAGTTGTTCATTCCTCCAGTCAACCAACATATCCTTCTAATTTGATAGTGGGTGAAGTCTGAGTAACCCAGGCTTATTTCTTATTGTGAACGTGAGGGTTAAGCATGTTTTGTGAATTCGATGATTGTATTTCTTTATGTGATATCTTAATTGAATTATAAACTGTAGAATTTATCGTGTATTGGTATGTACAGCTCCGGGATTTACCTCTACTCTTGTAAACTCAATACAAGGTGAATTTGATGAATTTCAATTCAAAAAATTTGAAAAATGAAAAAATAAACTATGGAAAAGAATGTCAAAATCTGTGAACTTTACCCATACGAGCAGCCATACAGTTTTGGGATCCCCATACGGGTCGTATGACCATTCGTGGGGGACTAACTTGGTAAATATTATTTTGTAAACAAGAGGTACGATCAAACATGGGGCACATATGATCACCATACGTACCATATCTTCGACTATACCCAACTGACAGACATAGTGTAAAACTTTTCCAAGGACGTACGGCCACTCATATGATTCGTATGGCAATGATATGAAGCATATGGGTGCCACTACGCCAACTATTAAAAATTTCAAAATTGGCTCTCAGGGGTATACGAGCCCCTATATGGGTTATATAACCCCTATACAATCCATACCTTGACCCATATGAATAAACTTAGGTTTAATTTCTATTTTATTTTATTTTGAGGCTAATGGTTGGTTCACATGTACAATGGGACAAAATGTGCAATGAAAGACTACTCCATCTTGACTGCAAGATACTTCCCCTCTTCTCTAGACTATGATGACTCTGGATCTGAAAGCCTATAATCTAGTAGGTCGAGGATAAAATGCAGAGCACGTGTTTCACCTCATGCACCTCAGCACACTACGTTGATATAGGCTATAGAGGATGAACCGGTAGCTTCACAAGTACATATTAAGTCGACCTCATCCCAGTCTAAGGAGGGGAAGGAAAGACTCTAGTAGTGAAGATGAAGGAGTGTATTATATTGTTGAAAGCTCTAAGAAGTATGGGGAATAAGAAGATGTTGATGTTTAAATAGAAGAAGAAGAAGAAGAAGAAGAAGAAGAAGTTGCAGAAGAAGAAGAAGAAGAAGAAGAAGAAGTTGCATCTGAGACTGACACTGCTATAGAGGAGGAGCTGGATTTAGAGAAATATATGGTTGACCTTTTACGCACTCAATAGGAGGTGTTCGAGACTGGAAATATATACAAGGAGGGAATGGCAGGGGTGTGCAGCCTCTTCTGAACCAGAACAAGAAAGAGCTCATAACCACTGCTTGTGAATAGGCGCAAAACAAGAACCATTGTTCGACACCACCCGTAACTAATTTATGTATCAGATTCCATTGACCCCATGGTTAAGAATTAATGATTGTAAGCATAATGATAAGCCTAAACAGCACTTCATTAAGGAACCCAAACTCTTAACTAGATATCTCTATGTTGTAGTGGAGGTGAAGAGATTATTTGATAAGTTCAAATTTAAATAGATTGATGAGATGGCATAGGGGTATTTACCATATTTTTTCAATAATTTCTACGCCAACTATGTTACAACATGTACTATAATTTGGGTGGTATGTCTATAAAAAGAAGAAAACGCAGTGTTAGACATGACTCCGCCAGAGAGGGTAAGAGTTCAGGGGAGGAATATTGATATCTCTGAGGCCACAATGCACAAATTTTTATATGTCTATATTCGACTGTCCCTGTAGAAATTGTTGAGTTTAAGTACAGAATAAGGCTAGTGAAGAATAAGAAGAGAATAAAAGATCCCATTTCTAGAGTTGAGATAATGGGTTGGTTTTGATAGTTTTAGTGGGGATATAGGCACCTTAGTTCATGGACCCACATGCAAAGTTGACAAAAGCATCTTTGAACTTCCCTACAATGTTATGGTGGCTACTAGTGAGGACCCGGTTAAGACCAAATGACAATGATAATAACATGGATCCATAAAGAGCCATGTTGGTGGCCTACCTCATGTATGGGTGTACACTAAATGTGGGCCATATTATTGATCGAGAGATCCAGGATACGCTCATAAATTATATCACTACCTTGGATTTCCCTAGATTGATCACGAAATTATGTTTAGATGTGGATTTAACCTGAGCAAACAGACGACTAGAAGGTTAGGTTGAATAATATGTCCAATAACTTCCTAATCAAATATATATCAAACCTAGTGATGAGAGCTAGGGCACTTCTGGCAATACCAACAACAAAGGAAACTGCCCAGTTATTATCTCGAGAGGCTCTGCTAGAGATTCCCACTGTGCCAGCATCTATTGGTTCACTTTTTATGGAGCTTGGAGTAGTCATTCTAGTGGAAGAGTCCTCAATCTATATCTGATCCTTTAAATATGCCAACATAATCATATGCATCTAAGTTTAGATATATGACCATCCCATATGAGTTCCTGATTACCTTGGTTGATAGACAGCATATAATAAAAGCAAGGCTAAATTAAGTAATTGGGCAAGTGGTGCCCATTGTTCAGAAAAAAGTGAAAAGATGTTAAAGAGTGACTCCACACCAAGCAAAATACTAAGATAGACCTGATATAGACTCGCATAGTTAGCTTGGAAGCTCTTATCATAGCATGACTTGATCATCTCAAAGTGCTTTACTTGAGACACTACTCATCAACTTGGACACTTTGAAGGCTAATGTAGCCAGGTTTTCTACTAGGTAGGCTCCCCCTCCGATTACCCCAAGATTATTGATGCAGTTATTAGAGCGACTGGTGACTCCTATCCTACCTGTGGATTTTTTTGCAATTGTGAACCTTACAAAGGGTAAGCAGATACATGAAGAGGGCGAGGAGGAGGATGTAGATTTGTCAAAGAAGATGTAGAGATATTTGAGGGATATTGCAGCTACGTCCTTATAGACACATTCTCAGCATCAGCAGCATATAGCTCAAAAAATTGAGATCCAAATAACTGGGGCATCAATAAGCTCTCTGCCAGCACCATCGCCCGCTATCTCCACCACTATTATTACGACCACTTCGGTGTCGGAGGGAACCATTCATCCAATCTTAGACCCTGCTACTTCGATGCATTTAGGCACCACCCAGTATCTTTGGGTGATGACCCTTTGGGTAATCCCATATTATTAAGCGCACCATCCACTACTAATGCTAATTTGCAGCCTCGAATCGGTGCCTAGAGTAGTGCAGTATGTTTCTTTCCCCTTTTGTTTCAAACTCTAAATTTTGATATAGTATATTACGACTATGCACTAGTTTCTATTTGGCATGGGGAATCCTTCCCACTTGAAGATTTTTGTGGTCGTGTCTGTTTTCCTCAAGTGTTTCTATTGTGGTTAGAATCGACATTTTTATGATCTTTTCTGTTATTTTTGTGTTTTATGTGGTTTTTTGCAAGTGAAGGTTTAGGATAGTAAATGCAGCCTGAATTTGAAAAATATGATAAATGCACATGGTTTTAAAATTATTGAGCCCTCTAAAAAAATTGTTTTTACTGTGTATAAACTATTTTAATAAATTAACCTTTAGGATCTTTATATGACATTGCAGATCTTGACTTGTTGATTAGAGATTAAGTTAGGACATGAATTCCTTAATTGACAATAGGTAGTGTTATTAGGTTTCATGAGTGTGTGAGCATATTTTCTCAGTTCTCTTTGTTTGTACAAGCTAGAACTTGCCCGATTATTCCCTCTAAAAGTCGTAGGGTAGTTGGTAGGAAGTGATCATAGGCCATTTTTATTTTTAGTCCACTGATAGCCTAAATAGACCAACCAAATGACAAATGTACCCCTTTATTTTTCTTTGATTATCCCATTCATTGTCTCATTTTTGTTCTTTAGACTATCTTCTCTTGCCCCTAATTCCTTCGAGGGTACTACGTCTTAACTCGGGCTAAAAGCCTACGTTAATGGTGGGTAGAAAAGGTGAAAATAAAATTAGAAATGGAAATAAATAATAAAGGAGTAGAATAAAGAAAAAGGGATTCAAGTATGGTGAAATAAAAAAAATAATGAAAAAGAAAAAAAGGAAAAAATGAGTGAAGAAATAAAAGTTGTGTATAAAGAAAAACACCGCACCTAAAAAGTGAAGAAAATAATATAGTGCCAAGAAAGGTAAGTCACTAAATGTCTAAATCTACCATAACTGAGTCTGATCCTACATTAAAAGCCAACAAAGGCCTACAGTGATCCTAACTTGATTGTTTAATCTATCTACATACATTGGTTAAACTTCTTTGTAGAGGGCAACGACATTTGTTCAATGCCAGTTCTGCATTAATATATTGTGTGAAGGACTTCTTTGTTGTGAGGATACTCTAGTTGTATTTTTTATTTTTTAGTTGAACAAAGAATTATTTCATATGTAGGTCTAATCACTTGCTAGTGATGTAATGTCATTCTTAGATCTTCCTGAGTCAACTTGATTTGATTGGGTAACACACGACTGATTTTTAAACTTTAAATCGAGGGACAAATTTAGATGTGTGTACATTTTATTATATTTGGTTGTTGTATCAGCTTTAGAGTCTTTTATACTTACGCATCAATTGATTTTTTATTGGTTAAATACAAGAAACAGTTCTAAGTTGATGGTGTTGATGTAATGTGAATTTATGGTGCTATCAACACCTAAAATAAAGGATTTTATCACTATTTAAGAATATTTTTTCCTTAAGTGTTGGCAGGAAATCCAAGTTCTTGAGAAAAAAAAAATACTGAAAATGGCCAACCTAGGGCCATATGGCTCACCATACGCACCATACCTCATTGGGACGGGCCTTATGGGAGCCCATATGGAAATAAAAGAAAAGGCCTCTTACACAATTCATTGAGTTTGAAGCCAAGTGAATTAATATAGGGCACAATATAGACCGTGCATCATTCACACGAGTCATGTGGGATCCCGTATGGAAAGATCAAAAATCTCCTTATAGGTTCTAAATTAGAGAAGTTTTAAGGCAAACTATACGTTGTCTGATGTGGAACATGGTATAGCTATACGGACCGTACCAGAGCCCATATGTACCTGGGAACATTTGGTTGATTTTTACCTTTAAAGAAAATTATCAAGTAGAGAGATACGAAGCCTTTCAAGGACCATATGGAAAATCCACAATTCGTGCCCCTACTCGTATGGAAAGATCAGAGAACTCTACAAAACTTAGGGAAATTAAAATCTTAAGGCCACATTCACGGAAGCTCATATGAGCCACTGTGAAGTCGTACGACCCATGTCATTCAATAGGGGAAGATTATTTGTTGATGATGATTTCTTAGTCAAAATCAAGGTGCACAGTCACATATACGGCCCGTATGGAAGACAACGAGTCATACCAATAATTCATGGGTTGGAACTTAAGTTGATAAGTTGCATAATTCTATCCATACAAAGACTTGTACGGGCCATGGTGCAACCTTACAACCCGTACCCCTACTGTACACCTTTGGCTGACTTGAGTTTTCCCATTTTGTTCAGAATTGGACTCCTATGCTTATAAATACATTATGTAAGGTTTTATTTTCATTACATGTTTATTAAACATGTTTTAGAGTAAATTTCTTCTACTTTTAAACGTAATTTTCATACCCGACTGCATTTTATTGAAATTGAGATAAAACCCAGAGAAATTTGTTATTTACGAAGTTCATTCTGTTATTGCAATTTATTATTTAATCTTTGTAAGTATTCTTATTATGATTTCTTCGTCCAATATTGATAATAATCTTATAAATATAAGTGGATAAAACACCATAACTAGAGTTGTGGGAATCATGACGAATTAATAAAGTATGTTAAAGTACATCGGTGTTTCTTGAATCGTATGAATTCATGTATTGTTATTTCCTTGTTTAGATTGCTTTCTTTTAGTTGTAAGCATTAAGAACTCGTCCGTTTTTTGAAATTTCTTGAGAAAGAGGTAGAGATTAGAAAAATATAATAACAAAAGAGATTTGAAGGATTCATCTGAATAACTTGAACCTGAGAGGGTATAATTAAATCTTAAATCAAGAACAAGGGTTAGTATGAAACACTCTGAGACCGAAAGGAGATGAGTGCATGGTCATCTAATAAGGCCGAGAGGCATTTAGGTGAACATAATTTATTAGATTTTTCATGTATAAAATCAAGATAGATCATTATTACTAAATACTTATTGAGTTAAGATGTCGTGGGGAACACAGTCTAGTGTCAATATTAATGATCACAACTAAACATAATTTGTGTTTTACTTTTGCTAAACATCAAACTCAACTAGAACTCCATCTAAATTTATTTTATGCATAGTTTAATTTTGCAAATACCAACTACAATTGAGTGAAGGTTCTAGTAGACATATTCACTGCATTACATATGGGATCGACCCCAACCCTAGATTGATTTCTATATTTGATAACGTCCTCTTTATGCTTCTAATCAAGGTATAGTTTTAGTTGACATCAAGTTCTCATATTTCGAGGATTCATGGATTTGTTTATTATTTTAGATAGTTATTTTCTTATTTAGTTTCAGTAGTTAGAGTTAGCTAAGGAATCATCCCAACAACTCTCTAGTCATGTAGTAGAGGATTTCTCAAAAAAGTATGTTAGATATTTCAGTTTTATGGGCCTATCCAATTGTTAAATATTTATTTAGAGTCTACATATTATTCAGATTCATGTTATTTCTATTTAGTTGAGCTTATATTTAGTCTGTGGTGTTATAATTCTAGCATGTGCCAGATACAAAAGTTGGTTTGGCTATTCATTGTTTTAAGTACCGTGTCTAGAGAAAAAATAGAGTAAAAAAATTATAATATCTTAAATAGAATATAACTCAACTGAGATTGTACTATGATTATACACTTACCCACATAAGTTACAATATTTTATCTACTCTCCAAATTATATTATCAATTTATACACTACTAGCATACTATAACCTCATTAACTCGCATCATCAACCACGGCTCGATGCTAAGACATCACTATCACCTTTTTATTCACTTTACATCTTTCAATACTCACACCCACAGGAACAAACAAGAAATCATAGACAACAAATACTAAGATAACAGGCAAATCACCAATCATCCTCTTATGAATTCAAGACAGGTAACTAAATAAATCAAGTAAGCCATAATTTCAACATGTGTAATAAATCATTTCACATGAAATTACACCTTCTCAAGTAAACCCCACAGTCGATCTCATAGATAAATAATCAAGTAAAAAATATGATTCAGCATAAGTCCCAAGTCTCAAGAATCAAGCAAGAGGACTTAAGCCTCCACAATATTCTTAAGGAGTAGGTCTTTTAAGTTTGTATGTTAATTCTCTTTAAGCCATTTTCTTTTAGTACCATTATTATTATTGTCGCCCATTCGTGGTACCTGATCCTTCGATCTCATATAATTAATTGATCTTATTGGCAATGTCATATATTACAACAATATCAAAAAGAGCGTTGACCCTTGTTAAATAACAACAATATCAAAAAAAGCCTCATCCTTACTAAGTAATAGCAATATTGAAAAGAGCCTCGACCCTTGCTAAATATTTAGTCTTTTTAATTTTAATTATTTAATATACTCATTTTTTATTTTTTAATCTTAATCAAGGTATATTCGCAAGTCTTTTTTTATTCAAGACATTCTAATCAATCACAATATCATCACGGGTCAAAATATTTCACTTATCAATATTGGGCCTCTTCCGAACATCAAATTAATAGATCATTATCAATATCAATTAGGTCGCTTATGGGTATCAACTCATGAACTTAGCATTATCATCAACTAACTGCTCGAGAACGTTAATCAATCATAAGTAATGCTAAAACATGCAACTCACATTTGGGCATTTATTAACTCATTAATTATTGAATTAACACTACCTCCTTAAATGTCATAACTTAGATTCTAACATATTCATCCATAACTAATGCATTCAAGCCTATTACTACTCATTATCCCCCTTCTTGACATGATATCATGTTCACGGTTCATTCAAGTTATCTAATTTTCTAGATATCACCATCATCACCAATATTTAACGCTAAGAATAAACCTCTTCATCACATTATTATACAATAAATACAACTTATTACCTTAGTAACTCTACTAGATTCATTGCTAATCCATTTACCGGTCGTCATCCATACATGTTTTTATTCATAACAATTACCTTCCCAAACACATAACACACAATGCAATATCATAAAATCTATCAATAGCATAGTTCTCAGGATTAAGTAAGGTTCTTATAATTCTATTCGTCTCAACTCCTTGCCTGTAGGTTTTAACATGTTTATTTCATCAATTCTATGTTATGAAAAAGTAAAATAACACGTTCTTCTACTCATTAAACCTAGCCTACTTGGGTGTCAAGATTTTGCTACAAATTTTAAGTTCTCACTCATGCTTCGTGAGTTGGAGTTGATGATGGAGTTCAAGAAGACCTTTCATAGACAGATTCTATCATGGATATATCTTCCCTTATTCTATGGTGGCTAGAGGAGAGGGTATACAACCCCTAGAGTTGAGAAAACCCTTTTGTTTTAATCTAAAATATGGTCTGAAAACTTTTAAAACAAAATTTTAATTTTTTTCTCAACTGTACACAATTTACCTTTGAAGTGAAATTAGTCCTGCTACGGTGGAACCGTTATGGAGAAACAAGTTCCGCTGCGGGGAAAGGGGTACAATTTTTCGAAAGGATTTTTGGATAAGGATTTTGTAAACGAGGAGGAATGGAGTGCCTAGTAACGATTAGGGTCATTACAATATCATATCTAACTCATTTTAAATTTGTTTTACATAAATAATATGTCAACAAAATGTCGTAAATAAGTATATTACAAAATATAAGTTTTGTGCTAAAATTCCAAACGTGTAATTCCCAAAAATTATATTACATAGTACAATCTTTCGAAAAATTTACCAAACTTCCATTGTAACTTTGAAAATTCATATGTCACTCGTTTTTAATTCATCACGAGCAAATTTTGAAAATATAAATTCATACAAAATATTTAACGAATATTTTTTGAAAATCGAATTGCAAATCACAATATTTCAAAACATTATCAATTTCAGTCCTACTTCAAAAATTCATATCTCACTCATTTTTAGTTCGTTTTACGTTATTAATATTTCAAAAGAAATTCTAAATAAGTGGACTCCACTCCTATCTTGGAATAAATATTATCTTTATTTTTTTATTAACAAAAAGTTATTATATAGTAAATAGAGAATTTTCTAATTCTATTATTTTATATATCAATCAGAAAAGTAAATAAAGTTTCATTATATATTGATTTTTGAGTTAATCAATATCATATAGGAAAGAAAAATTATTCAATTATTTAATTATCATCTAACTGAATAATTTAAGAATAGTTAAACTATTTTTTAAGTTGATTCCTAAATTATACTCCCTCTGTTCCTAACTTATCATCCTAACTAAAAGTAGATATTTTAAAATACTTGTCATTTCATAAAATTAATTTATAATTGGATATGTTTTTCCTATTTTACCCTTAATAATAATTATGGAGATATATTAATATGATGTAAAAGAGAGAGATACTAATTAGAAATAAGTAATAAATAAAAATAATTAAGTTAAATTATGTTCTAATTAATGTTTTTTCTTGAGAAATGTGCAAATCAAAAAAATCACTAGTATAGAGGAATGGAGTGAGTAAGTTTCATGTCATAATTTTAAATAAATAATTTTAAAATACATATAATAGAGCACGTTTCTCATAAAGAAAATTTAAATAAGATGACCTCACCCAATTGTGTTTGACGAAGAAAATGAATAACACTCCTATCATTTAACAAAAATCAACAATCTACCTCAGTTGTGATTTCTGGAACCCATCTTCATTAAAAAAAAATCAAATACTTTTTTTTGTTATTTATGGATAGACAATAAAGTCACTCTTTTATCCAAATATGTTCTCACAAAATACAAAGGAAATGACACAAAAAAAATTAAGAATAAAAAGTAAATAATATATTTCAGTGTATGAAAAAATCAACAAAAAAGACGTAAAGACTACATATCAGCAAGATAGAATTGTAAACATTAAATACAATATTTTTTATGGATGCAATCAATAAACGAAATCATATAACCTGGCTCTAATATTATTTTTCTAAAAGAAAATATGGAGCAAGAACAACAAATTGTACACCTCAACAAAGTAGAAAAACATTAAAATTGCTACCAAAGAATGGCCTCAAGTTAAACCTTGAATCTATTGAAAAAAATTTAGAAATCATAAGCTAAAATTTTTCTTTGTTGTGTATACCTATTTTTTGCTAAAGAAGAATTTGTCTTCCTCACTTAGCAATTTCTCTATTGATGTCTGGAGAAGAGTCTACAAGGAAGAGGACCTGAAAAATGACACTACCGATGAAAACTTATGTTTCTACTCTTATTCTACGTGCGGCAGTTTTCTTTAAGATTTAAGTAACTCTCTAGGTAACCTCTTTTAATTTTATTTCTTTTCCTCCAAACTAAATCGGGTTAATCCACATGGATGACCACTAAAATGAATATCCAACACTAATTTTCTTCATTTTATTATATAATAATAAAAAGCAAGAAATAAAGTCCAAATTTAAAACAAAAATTAATAAACTTTACCAATTTACTTTTAATCCTTTCATTCTTTTTCTTTTTTAATTTAATTATCCGATATACTAAGCTTATTGATACGATTAATCTGAAGTCACTGGGTAGGCCTTCTAAGGAGTAAATATTATAAAAATAGAATATATTGATCACTTTTTGCCCTATTTTTTTTTAAATTAATTGTTTTTATGGAGTTTCAAAACTCTAGGACATTATCATGGACTAGTTTTACTTGTATAGAACTCCATGGTAGTGATTATTTTTTTAATTATAGGTATTGAAAAGTGACTAGTTGTAAATTTTACTCGTAAGCACTACGTAGCTAAGAATTTTCATTCCAAATCTCAAATCAAATGCCATTGATTAATGTTAGAGGAATCTCAACCATCCACCACACCCTTTAGTAGAGGCATAGGCACCTTGAAGAAGGGGGTCAAATGATAACCCTTGCTAAAATAGTTTACTTATTATACATGTAATTTATTATTTAAAAATAAATACAAGGGTTGAATCTATAGAATCTCCATCTAGCTTGTATTCTAATATGAGTTGAATCTCCTGAATGAAAATTTATCTGATTCTACTCGAGCTTTGCTAATTGTAGAAGTAGGCCCAATAGCAGTGGCTCAAATCCTATACAATATGGACCCAATATCAGTGGCCCACACAAATAACGGTAATAATATCAATACCGTAATTAAAGACTCCTAAATAAGGAGAAGAGTTATACAA
>JBDJHY010524705.1:0-27452 GCA_039654485.1 Withania somnifera
ATATTCCTCTGTCACGACCCAAAATCATAAGTCATGATGGCGTCTACACCCCTCCTATAGACAAGCTTGTCCTTACAGCCCAGAGCTACATGCAATGGGCTATAACACTTATAACAACCATAAACAATAAAGGAATAATAAACGATACATAGTAGTGGAAGGCAACAAGTAGCTATACAAAACCCGAATCCCTAAAAACTAGTGTCAGTGGCATATGTAGCTACTACATAGGATAAACAAAAGATATAAAAATACAAAAGCTCCCCTATCGAGTAATACATTACAAGGCCTACTATGAACCAAATGAATCAACCTAAGTGAAGAAAACTATGATCGACTAAGACGACAAGCTCACCATAATCTCTGCAAATCTGTTAAGTCTACTATGCATGATCTCCATGTCGCTGATAATCCCGACCTCAATATGCACCATGAAAAAGGTACAGAAGTAAAGTATGATTACCAAACAAGGTACTCAATAGACATCATCGACCGACTGGGTTAAGGATAATATGCGAGTAATGAAGCGTGGAGTAAAATAGGTCACAAATAGTAAAGGATTAATAAGGAAAGTAGTAAACGGATAATCATCAGAAAAGTAAGACATCAAAATTAATACTATAAGCTATAGGAATAGACATGATAGATAGAACTACAAGGTCCCTTATTCGAAATTCATGAAGAGGTAAAGAAACATACATATACTCCAGCCCAGTCAAATCCCACTAGCCATGTTTCCGTGAATGCAAGGACCATAATAGGGATCAAATAAAATGGTACAACTAAAAGCAGAGAATAAGTAAACACACAAGAACCTACTGGTGTCCCATACCACTAGCAAGTACAACCAGCACAACATAACCTACCTGACATCCCATAATGTCGGTAGGCACAAACAGCATGGTAAGACCCACCATGACTCTCCCTTTAAGCCCGGTGAGAACACACCATATTTAAAGAAATAAACAGGGGCGTAGAAAGTAAAGTAGACATTAACAAACATGAGCACACACCCCCTGACAATGTCTGGCACATACCCCCTATCAGTTCCAACATCGCAACTAGACACATACCCCTAGTTAGTGTCAATACCATCACTGGATGCACACCCCCTATCAGCATCAATATCATCACCATCGAGGGCGCAACTCTTTAGTATTCATACAGTTTATCACATCATTATATAAGTGAGAGTATTAGTGCAGTGCCGAGGTTCCTGATCTAAATAGTGAATATAAATAAAATGGAATATTACAACAGTAATAGTAAAGTAGATATCCTTCGGGGTGAAAGGTAATAAAACACTAGGACTAGTTAAAAGCCACCATCTAAGAGCTCATCTGACCATACTTGCCGCGCATAAGATGATATAATTATTTAATCGAGATGGCTATCGAGGTCATTGGCCTCCACAGGGTGGCCAACCCTCGTAGCATAACCCTTTGCCCTCTATGCCCTTTAATGGGCCCCCCAAGTTCACAACAGATAATAGAAAAAAAATGAGATCAACCTAAGTAACCCCACCCACGCTACTACCCATACCAGAAGCATAATTATATTAACCCATTTTATACTGTAAAATTAAACCTAGCCTACCTCGTGGTCCTGGAATGGGCATAGGGAGAGATAAATTGTACAAAAGAGCAGGGGTGAGGGGGAAAGCCCTTTCAATGACAAGGAGATTGCTGACAGACCCCGTCAAGGTAACCATATCGGAATGACCTCCCTAAGACGGCTTGTCTAAATGACCTCATGAGGAATACCTCGATAAGACTACCTAGCTTACCATCATAGTGCTGGTGGGACCTCACCAAGGGTGCCTTATCGGGGAAAACTCGGTGGCCTTACCAATAACCTCGACACACCATAACTAACAAGACAACCTCACCACAACAACTGGCAAGCGACCTTACCATAACAACCACTCCACAACAACCTTACTACAGTGACCTCGCTGCAGCGACTTTAGTGGAGTGACCTAACCAGAAGAACTGGCAAAGAGGCCTCACTACAGTGACTTTGGTGGAGCGACCTCACCAGAAGAACTGGAAAAGCAGCCTCGCCACAACGACCTTGCTACAGCAACCTCATTGTAGCGACTTTGGTAGTGCGACCTCACCAGAAGAACTCGCAAAGCATCCTTGCCACAACAACCTCGCTACAGCATCCTCGGTAGAGCGACCTAGACAAATGACTTTGACAAAGAGACCTCGAGGTGATGGAGTAGCCAGAGCTCCTGGAGCTACCTTTCCAGAGGAAGGGATTCTCTGAGGGGTCTAGAGCGAGCATTAAGGGGATAATTCTAATCAAACAAAACCATTGACTTGGGAGGAGAGGCTTCATAGAGCAATAAATTCTAGAATTTGCTAAAAAACCAACTAGAAGCCAAAAGGTCAAACGTCTACAAATCAATCTGGGAAAAAAAGAACACATCTATAACCAAAACTAGGAAGAGGATTCCACATCCTCAAGCGGGTGCTAATGCATTAACTTACAACTATCTGGGAACTAACCACAATTAGCATATCATACTGGAACTTCATGATTTGAGCCATAACCAGCAAGAATTAATAAATAGCATATTACATGCTAGACTCATGCGCCAAACCAGAAACAACTAGGTTTAATTAGTACAGCAACAGCAAGCTAATAGCCATGCATGACACATAATAACTAGAAATTAAAGACATAACAACAACAAAACCTCACAAATATAATCATAGAGTGACACCTACACTCAGCCAGATACTCAGTCATGGCTAACAGTTACTACTTCTATAGAAAGGAGAAGGAAAAGACTTACCTCTAACAACAGGAACAATGGTGAGCCTGGGACTAGGGATTCTCCTTTAGGTTGGTTGGGTTTAGAACTCCAAACAGTAGGCTGGGCGAAAGAGAATGTGGAGAAGGTGAAGTGGGAAAAAGCACTGAAAGCTTTAAAAGCACAGTAGGGCATATATATATATGTATATATATCTGCATACTTGGGCTAGGCTCAATAAGGAAAAAGTTCCAACTTCCCACAACCCAACCTAAGCGGTTTGGGCTAAATTCTACAGCAAAACTAACTTAAAAATACAAGGGTCCTAGACATGGACTTAAAGTCCATCTAGACCAACGTCAATATTCTAGAGTTAACAAAAAAGGTCAAAAATCAATTTCGAGCGCGTTTACCACTATTTCACTCTTGAGTTTCACTATTTCAAAAATTAAAACTTTAAAATAGGCAAACTAAGATAACGAGAAAAAGAGTCACTAGGGCACCGAGCTACCGGCCTCAGCAAGTCATGAACAACTTGGGGAAACTCCCACATGGCTCTAAGTACAGGGAAAGATAGAAGGCAAGGAAATGACCAAGCGGGTAATTACATAAATAAACACATATAGATGGGAAACAAGAATACAAGTAAACCAAAAAGAGGGCTAGCTAATAAAAAATTAAGAATATCAAACCTGGGTTAGCAGCGACTGGGAACTCAAGAGGATTCTAACATATATGGGATTATATTTTGACAAGTCTACATTGAGGTCAACCCATAGAGATAGAAACAAAAACCTCACTCTCAAAGTATGATAGGCTCTGAGTGAAATCTCTAAAGTAATGGTTGGAGATACCACACTCCAAGCACAAGTGTAGCTTCCAATGGCAATGGAGATCCCTTAGAAAACTAGAACTTCCTTCTTGAACTGAAGCTTGGAGAAGAAGTGTTGGAAAGGGAGAAACCTCTCTTTACAAAAGAAAAAGACCCACCAAAAAAGATCCCTCTATTCAACCACCCATCCAAGAGAATTTGGCTTTATAATAATTTATTCCTTTTCTATGGACTACATAAATCCTATAGTCCATCCCAAAGAATGATAATCTCTTTTGGAAGCTAAATCCTCACAGCAATAAGTATGCCAATTATGCCTAAAAATTACTTCAGGCAATCAAGGGGATCCCTTTTTCAGTGGATAGGATTAAGATTCAAGGTATTATCTCAACTCTTATTTTCTTTGGCTTGCTTTTTAAAATCATATTTTTTCCTACTATAAAGTTATGAATCCATTGAACTTGCACTATTCACATTCTGACCAACACTTCAACCACCTAACTTACCAGCCTGAGTACTAACTTTGACTGGTGATGGAATTGTCTCCATAAAACCCTAAAATGGATAAACTAGGTGAATTGGTGGTTTGATTGACTCTCTATGTATGCAATCCATGGTAATGTGACACATAACTCCATACACATACCATGAGCCATATGGATTAGAGTGGATAGATGATCTAGAAAAACCCATATGGATACCATATCGTGCTTCTCTCGAAAAATACCCATAAAAATTTGCCTAAAACTCTATGTAATAAAACCAAACTGATCACAATTTAAAGTTTATGGAATTATCTTAACCAGCCTAACAACATAGCCATATCTCCTATCACACCATCACCACGACCACTAACAGATATGCCTTGTTACTAAGCTCTCCCTAAACTTTGTGTAGTCAACAACCTGAGTGAAAGAGCATCTTTTAGCCACAAATGGTGCAAGTTCTAAACCAACGAGAAAAATCAATCCATTAACAAAACTCTGGGTCCAATCACACTCAAAAGAAAAAACCATAGAGGTACCCCAAACTAACAAATGGAATACTTTCTCATACTTAGCAACAAACAACAAACCATATGATAGACCCAAGAACTCACACCTCACCTGAAAAGACTCCTAACACCAAGTGAAACCCCTATCTATGGTACACCACTCATTTACCTCAACACCTTAAGAAGAAACTCCCTAAGGACTGTCATCTTAATAAGCTCTTTCGATGCCAATTAAGCTAATTACTGGACACTGGGTGGTTGCTGAACTAGAACAAGATCGGGAAGAACCACATAAGCTCTAAAAGGTGTAGAAGATCTCACAAATTTTTACATATAAGCATGTCCTTGACCTAAAAATTGACCACTAGCCTAAATCCCAAATGATGCTATGACTAGTAGTATGGTAGGTCTCTAATAACCTACTACTACTGAAGATCGTCCAATATGTCATCTGTGGAAGAATGAATAAGAACGAAGGAGATTTCAAGGGACCAACTAGGATGAAAATTTTCTATAAAATAGAAAAAGAGATGGCTTTCCTAAAAATGTCACTATCAGCTCTAGAAGATAGGGTATGGATGTCATTATACCGATCCACAAGAATTTATTCGACAATGACTTATGCATCGGGGATATCAACAAACCTATGACTCTAATATAAATTTTTCATGGACCAATTTCTCAATTGTTAAGGGAACCTACATCCACCATGGGAAAATAACCCAAAAAACTCTCAAAGTAAGAATAATAAACTAAAGGCATAAGATAATGACATAAATAAGAGACAAATATGCAGAAGTCTTATAGAAGTCAATAAAAAAACCCTAAAACCTGATATCCAGTACAATGAACCACTAAATAAGAGTAGAATGTCAAAAATAGAAAGTACATTTTCTACCTTTAATCAAGTAAAGGTAAGAAAGATAAATAAAGGTAAAATAAAAGCTTTGTATGCTAAGAAGCCATCACTACCTCAGATATAGAATCTTCCCCTGAGTAATGAATAAGCATGGATCACTCATACTAGGGTCTGAACAAAAAGATATAGAAATCACAAAAAACAATGGGTGCCTAATAAGCATCATACATCAACCGGGTTCATATAAGAAATAATAGTAACTAGCAGATAGTGCAGGAATAAGTCACAAAAATCAATAATATAGATATGAGCAAGTAATGTTTAATATAGGTATCATTATAAATAATAAATATAAAAAATAAAGATGGATAGCAACAATACTAGATGAATTAGAATAAGAGATAAGGCATATCTGAGTTCTCACGGTCAGCAAATCAAGAAAAGGGAATAAACCAGGTGGTGTACTGGTAACCTAAATAATAGTCAAATAAAGAAGGCATAATCTAAAGAAAAACCCATACATGTGTACAAATTAGGGTACTGAGAAAGAGAACAGGAAATAACAACTACTCAATACTTATGAAGAATCAAATAAGAAGATATAAACCCATTGGTATCCAATTATACCAAAAGTTACAAACAAGAAAATAAGTGTATAATGTAAACAAATAAGTGTAATGGCACTAGTGAAGATGGAATGTATATTTGTATGGTTATCCTCTGATACTCATAGGTCTAGTAGGCAGGAATACTTATGGAGTACTTCCCATATACCTAATAATGTTTACCCACCCTCGATCATATGCATGCTAGGGTTGAGCGACTAGTTCTATAGAGGGCCTACCTGTATACTACATCAATACTAGACAAAATACAAGTGTCTGCGGTCCTCTTCACGGTACCTATAGATATGAAAAGTGAATACCCATGAAAGGAAGTCCTCATATAGCTAATAATATATTATATATCCTACCCCAGTTATATACATGCTAGCATCGAGTGTTGGGGTCATGGAGGGATTCCCCAAGCACTGTTAAATCAAGGTCTTATATGAGAGTGCTTGGTCATCACCGAGTTTAAAACAGGTTGAAAACTAAATATATTTTCATGTGATTCACCTTGACTAAAATTATATAATGGACAATACTAAGAATCCTATAATATTTTAAGCTATAAGTGCTAGCAAGGTCATGTACCCAATGCCAGGTTTTAGGAATTAAACTAAAATAGACAGAAAACATGAGTACTTGACACCTAATCAACAATCAGGTCTTTAGAATAATTTAGGAAAACTAGAAAACACCCTTTTTAGTTTAAAGTTTGCTTCTACATCAATTAATATCAATATTAGATGGTGCTTTCAATATGCTCATATATCATTAAAAATCACAAATAATGTAAGAAGGCCAAATCAATATTTTAAAGTAGGCTCCTCGGTCCATGAAAGGTTCAAAATCAACAATACAAAGCTCTTTGACATAAACAATGGAGACCAATGCTTTAAACCTTGGTATTATAATAATGACATGCATGAAGAATAATGAGTACATAACTATCAAAGGATTGCAGAATGTCTTCTCGGCCATGTAAAATCTCAAAATCATTAGAACAAGCATTACCATCAAAAACGATGCTTGGAACTTTTGGAAATTCTTAATAATCTGACCATCTGTGTTCTAGAGATAGGACATACCATTATGTTCCATATAGTAATCTATAATAAAATATAATACCACTATGTAATAAAAATTGGCTAAAGAAGCTGACAGGTCAAGTGTACTATCCAATAATTCCTAACCTAAGGATGCTAAATAGTACTACTAGTTTCCATATAAGCCAAGTCTAAGATTTTAAGCCTTATTTAGTGACCCTTCCAGACATTTACAATTTTTTTCTTTTTCTTGCTTCTTAAACCTTTCCATTAAAGGACCTAAATCATTATCATTTTTAGCAGTACCGGTAGTTCAGTTTCAAGGTCATTCAGTTCGTTGTATGTCCTCTTGTCTACTTTAAAGCTTTAACTTTTGATATCATTGAATCCGATTAGCTTTCATTAAAAACCAACTTTGAATTTAATATCAAAGGTTTCTTTAGCTTCGGAATATGTAATTTTTTCTAATAGACTCTTGTTTTGTGACCAAAATCCTTCATTGAGTTTATCTTATTTTTCATGTTTTATGTGTTATAGGATTTTGAAAGTTTGATCTCGGTTGAATTTTTTAATCGGGGCTTCATATTTAAAATCTGACTATACTTTCATCTCTGAAATAGTAAAGAAGTGTAGTATGAGTACCAAAATACAAGGTACCAAGTATGCATCATCGGTCGACAGGCTCAAATAAAATATAAGTAACAACAATGAGTAAGTAAATCAGGTCAGAAGAAAACAACTAAAAACAATACATAGAGATAAGGCATAATATGAAAATTGACTAAGAGTAACTAACACTGGACACCATCCTATGAAGCGTACTTGGTATCCAACTCAATTCAACCAAAAAATAGAACGTGTAAGAATAATGGAAAGAAGGAATATAAATATAGAGGATAGAAGTAATAAACAAAATCTAAAGGTTCCCCATCCAACAAGTAAATGCATCCATCCCAAACAAACTCGTCATGACTTCCCCTTTTAGCCCAGTGAGCACAAACACATAAGAATGAATGCATGGGATTGATCAAAACTAAATCTGAACTATGATATATTATACACGGAACCTCGCCCCCAAAGCACCCATACTATGGGAATCAGCCCCAAAAGTGCCAATACCTGGGGACTCTACCCCAAAAGTGTAAAGTAGGGTCTGTGCCTCGGAGGACAATACCTCAAACTTGAGTGCAGGGTTAATACCCCATCAATACCTATATTTGTTCCATATAGGGGGACTCCTCCCAAAAGGGCCAACACTAGTGGACTCTACCCTAAAATTTCCAATCTCAATAACCACATATACCTCATTCGTGATAATTCAAAATCCTTTTTCCCTTTATAACCGATAATAGAGGCATACTCCTGTTGCTACTTCTGAGATTCCAACTGTTCCTACAGTACTAGTTTCAACACCTGCTGCTAAACCTATAGAAGAACGAATTCCAACAATTTTTCCAGCACCTCTTCCAGATATCTGTAACATCTTATGGTAGTTGTTCAATTCATATGGTAGTTACCCATTCGATAGGACATATACAGTCATTCCGGTATCACAACCTACAACTGCAGTTCCTCCAATACAACCAATTCCACCAGTTCAGCCGATGCAGCCAGTGCAACTGGCAGATTTTTTTGCACCTACTTAGGTTCTTCCGGTACCAATGGTTGTTTTGTTATGAGCAATAGGTAGCTATGATAGATTCAGAGCATAAGATCCTATTGATTGTTTTGAGATTAGATCCCCTTTGGTTCACTAGATTTTCGGGGGAATATACTCATGAATTTATCAAGGAGTGTGAAAAGATACTAGGTAACATGGGTATCCTAAAAACCCATGGGGTACCTTTCACTACTTACCAGATGTGTGGCATATCCAAGAAGTGGTGGAGATCCTTTATTTCTTTTAGACCAGCGGGTTCACTCCAATTGCACGGGCTGAGTTCTATGAGGTGTTCAAGAGGAATTTTATTTTTAAGGTTGAGAGGGAAAGTTTAAGAGAATATTTCAAAAGGCTTGAACAGGGCTCTGTGTCATTGTTAGTGTGTGAGGCCCGTTTCCACCAGTTCTCTATCTATAGAGTGGAACTTATGCCTATAGAGGTTGAACGGGTCCACAAGTTCACAAATAGGTTATAAGATAGACTATAAGAGTTAGTGGCATTATTATTTTCTTATGGCCGACCATTCTAGGACATGGTTGATCATATTTGTACTTGTGAGATTCTTAATAAAGAGCAGCGGCTGCATAGTAAAATAAGGTAGTAACCATAGGACGGATATTGTAGGTCCTATTCTAGGGGCTATGGATAGTGTCATTACATGCAAAGTCGTTCTAGTATACCAGTGCATGTTTCATTACAGGTTTCTTTAACTCCTCCAGTACATTATTCTCGAGAATTTTAATCTTCTCGATATGGTAGTCAGATGGGTTCTTATAGAGATTCCAAATAGAGTAGGACTTTAGGGTTGTGTTCTAGTGTGGCATTGTGGGCAACTATTCCATAGCTTGTCCTTAGAAAGGTACTAATCATCTTTCTACTTAGTTTGTACAACCTTTGAGATCAGTTCCTCCATCGTATATGGTGAGGCACAGGGTGGTTATCACGGTGGTGACTAGCATGATAGGGGTGGTGGTCATGTTGATGGTCATCATAGCAGTGATCCCCAACTACATGTTATTCCATCTAGGCCAGATGTGGAAACCTCAGATGCTGTTATTACAGGTTTTATTTTTTGTGTTCTATACTCCAATCAGCTATTTTTGACCTTTGATCCACTTGCTCTTATGTGTCTACTTATTTGCACCCAATTTGGGGTTCTCTAGTGAGATATTAGTATTTATGCATGATTTTATCCCTATAGGGAATTACTTAATAGTGGATTGGGTGATCAAGTCATTGATGATTTTTGTTAGTAGGACGGATACTTGGGCAGACTTGATGCTATTAGATATGGTATACTTTGATATTATCCTAGGCATTGATTTTGGTTGTCCCCTCACTATGCGATTTTGGATTTTTATGCCAAGACTATTACCTTAGCTGTGTCTAGTCCATCCGCGATTGTGTGGCAGGGTTCTAGAAGTCGTGCACCGATAGGGTTTATCTCTTTACTTTAGGCTAAGAGGTTGATAGGGAGAGAAAAGAGGATGTTTGTCCTATTGGGCATACGTACGTTCAGGCTGACACTCCTAATCCTAAGTTTGTTCCTATAGTTTTGGAGTTTGTCGATATTTCTCTGAATGACCTACAAGGCCTACCACAAGAGAAAAATATTGATATTACTAATGATTTAGAGCCAGACACTAAGCCCATTTGTATTGCTCCTTATCCCATGCCTATTGCAGAGTTGAGAGAGCTGAAAGTTCTGCTCCAAGATTTATTAAATAAGGGTTTTATTTGCTATAGTGTCTCCGTAGGTGTGCTAGTTCTTTTTGTTAAAAAATGGATTGTACTATGCGGATGCGTATTGATTATTAGTAGATGAACTAAGTTATAGTGAAGAATAGACATCATATGCCAAGGATTGATGATTTGTTAGATCAGCTTTAGGGAGTGGCATTGTTTTTTAAGATAGACTTAAGGTATGGGTATCACCAATTAAGGATTTGGATAGAGGACATTCTAAAGACAGATTTTAGGACACGTTACGGTCATTATATATTCTTGTTCATGTCTTTTGGTTTGACTAATGCTCCAGTAGAATTTATGAACTTGATGATCAGGGTGCTCAAGCCATACTTAGATTCTTTTATGATCGTGTTTGTTGATTATTTCTTAGTGTATTTGTGGATTAAATATTATCATGAGAAGCTTTTAAGGTTGGTCCTTCAGACACTAAGAGAAGACATATTTTATGCCAAGTCCTCAAAGTTTGTCTTTTGGTTGTAGTCTATTGCAGTCTTGGGGAATGTGGTGTCTATTATAAGGGTTAAAGTTTATCTAACTAAGATTCAAGTAGTGTGTGATTGTTCGAGGCCAGCTTCTGTTACTAAGATTCAGAGCTTTGTTGGTTTAGCTGGTTACTATCGGTGTTTTGTCAAGGGGTTCTCATTGATTGTGGTGCTATTGACTAAGTTAACAAGGAAGGATATGGCCTTTTAGTATTCTGAGGTGTGTAAATTGAGCATTCTAAGTCTCAAAGAGTTGTTGACTTCAGCGCGAGTTTTGACCTTGCCAATTGATGGTTAGAGTTTCTCGATATATTGTGATGCTTTCTATGTTAGTTTGGGTTGTGTTATGATGTAGCAGGTTTGAGTGATTCTATATGCATCAAGGCATATGAAGGTGCAAGAGTGTAACTACCCCACTCACGACTTGGAGTTGGCAGTGGTAGTGATTGCACTGAATATTGAGATATTACTTATATGGGGTTCAATGTGAGGTCTCTACTTACCATCGTAGTCTTCAGTGTATTATGAGCTAGAAGGAGTTAAACTCTAGGCAGTTGAGTGGATGATAGAGTCGTCCTGAGAGTGTCTCCTATATGCGGTGTAATGAGGCTTCGTATGTAGGGAAAGCTTACTCCCAGGTTTATTGGACTATTTTAGATTTTGGAGATAGTTTGTGATGCTACCTACCGCTGTCTTTGCCTCCTATGTTTTCATACATTCACCCAGTCTTCCATGTTTACATGTTGTGGTAGTTTATTCTGGATGAGTCTCATGTTATCTGAGAGGTTTCATTGTAGTTGGATGAGAACCTGTCTTTCTTAGAGGAGACGGTAGCAGTGTTGTATAAGGATGTTAGAAATTTGAGATCAAGGGAGATTCCAGTTGTTAGGGTGCAGTGGAGGTACCGTCCAATCGAGGAGGTTATTGGGAGATTGAGAGTGAGATGCGGAAGATGTATCCACAGCTATTGAGACATCAGGTACTTTCGCTTCCTATTTATGTCCTGTGTTTACTTGATGTTCAGGGATGAATGTCCTTTTAGTAATAGTTGTTGTGACGACCCTCATGGTCATTTCTAAGAAATACGAGATGTTTTTCATTCTAGATCTTTCCTGTAGATTCCCCAAGTCATTTATGATTTTTTGGGGCGGTAGTCTGGTTCCCTGGCTGTTCGATTAAGATTTATCTGAAATTTTCCTATTTTTGAACCAAAAACTAAGTACTCATTGAGTAAAGTCAACATTCATTCAATATGAGCTCAGAATTTAATTCCGATAGTTTTATTAGCTCTAGAATGTCGAACAAAGTCTAGATGGATCTTAAGTTTGTGTTTCATAGTTTTCATTTTGAGTTTGTGTTAAATTGTGCTTTTTCTGTTCATTTAAGGCTTATTTTTTAGCTTGGGGGTTCTTTAGATATTCAGAGTGTCAGAATGGAATTTAGAGGCTCCTATCAACTATGGAATGATGAATTTATGATAGTAAGAGTATTGATGTATTTCTTTGAGTGCCTGGTGTCATTTTGAGGACCTTGGTGGATTAGTGCAAATTCAACATTCTTTGGTTTCAGGGGTCATTTTGCTCAAACAACCTCGTTAGTCTTTTCATTGATTTTTTTGAGTCCGTGTCATTTCCATGTTGTTTAAATAATTCAGATATTGTAATTTTTCTCTATAATTTTTGAACAACGCTCTTAACCTTATTACATCCTTAGTTTGATCTACGCCCCAAGAGATAGGATTTTTCCTAAGATGCTTATAGAGCAGCTCATAGATTTGTCTAATATTAGGAATTAAATCAGCAACATAATTTAAGCATCCTGAAAACCTCTGCAATTGGGTTTTATCAAGAATTTTGCAATAAATTTAAAGTAGAACTCTATGTCTTTACAAATAGGTTTACAAGTACCTTGATATAAATCGTGTCCACGAAATCTAATATTTTTTTGAAACATAATATCTTTTTCTGAACTTATAACTATACTATTGTATTTGAAAAATTTAAAGAAAATGTTAAGATGCTTATGAAAACATCATCTATGTAAACATAGACATGTTGCTACATGGATTAAGGACATTGTTCATTATACTTTGAAATTCAGAAGGCGCATTTTTTAGATCAAATGGCATCACATGCCATTCATACTGTCCAAAGGGACATGGAAAGAAGTGTTATATTTATCTTTCTAAGTTATTTAAATTTTCCAGAAGCCTGACATCGTATAAATTTTTCTATAAAGATTATCTTTAAAAATCCTTTTAAAAGATCTTTTTTATTAGGTATCGGGTACCTAATCCATTTTAATGTAGTATTTAATGGCATTTAATTAATTACAAGCTGAGAGATTTTGAAGGATGAATAATAAAATTATTCAAAAGCTTATTAATTTCTTCCGTACAGATTTCCATTGTAGCCTCATTCATCTGAATAAGTTTTGCCTTTGTAGCTATAGCCTTTTCATTTAATCCATCCACCTATGGGAGTTCTACTACATGTCTCTTTGTTTCCCAACATGCATTAGGGAAGTTAGAAAAAAAATCTTTTTCAAAAAGATTTCGAAGATTAGCAATTTTACTTACTATCTCCGGGGTTTTTAAAACATTCATATTTCTTTTAAATTTTATATCTTCCTTTAAAAAGTTAATATGTTGGGAAAGTTTATTGATTCTAAATACAAATTTATCTCTAACAAAATTACTTTCTTCTTTAGAAAGAGTTTTTAAGAATGGAATGAATAACTTTTTTCCAGAAACTGTTATGTGAAAGGCATCAAATCCAGTATTATATGATTTTATTTGAGTAATAAACGGAGTACCAAAAATGACATCCTAATTTATATTTTCAGTAACAGCAAAATTACATAAAAAGCAAATACCATTAATGAATATATGCACTTGGAAAAGTTTATAATTTATTTGTAGTCTCTCACCAGTGGCAGAATAGATTTTAGATGAACTCCATTTAAGGTACTTGGTAAGAACAAGTCCCTTAGAAATGAAATTTTTATCTGCACCGCTTTCAAATAAAGCAATTTTTTCTAGCACAATATATTTGTTGACAAATAGTTTGATAGGAATATGATAACCTTGAGGCCTGATAGAGGTGATTTTTGTTATTCAAAGATGTTCTTCATGTGCAGCTTCAATTGTAGGATTAGTGATTGGATCATGATGATGATCACAATCTTCACGACTACTATCAATACTCTTACTGGTGTGCTTGAGTAGTTGTTCTATGAAGGCATCCATTTCGACTTTATCAACCCTAGTTTTGATTCTCTTAATTTCATATTTAATAGTAGAAACCTCTTTTTTGGGATCAGAAATTTATTATTCAGAGGATTTCTCAAACCTGTTCATGATTTACTTTATACTAAAAGACTGGACAGGTTTCTGTTTTAGTTTTTTTTTACCTAGTTTGTAACTATATTTTTGAGTTCATAATGTACTTTTTCTTGTTTCTTCATCATCAATGTTTTCTATGATTCCAAAAAGGACTTATTTTGAGTCACTTGAGATAACATAGATAGAAGAGTCCTTATTTGGACAAAAAACCTTATCAGGAGAATCTCCTTTAGAATGGCTCTCGTCAGATTTATAAATAATGTGGATAAATTTGTTATTGCTATTGTCGTCGAAATTACTAGATGAAGAATTAGATTCTTCCAGAGCATGATCTATTTCATAAAGAATAGATTAAATTTTGGCTTTGGTTTCGTTATCAATATCTAGACAATATATTTTCTTCTTTTCTTACTGGATTTACACTGGCTAGCCCGATGGCCAAACTTGCAGGCAGTCCAAGAAAGGTTCTTTAGGAGTGTTTATTGAATATTTGGAATGCCTAAATTTTTTATTAGACTTTCCTTATTTGTCTATACGACGATATTTAGAATAAGGCATCTTTGAAAAAGATTTATGTGACTTAGAAGTTTTGGAACTCTTTTTTTTGAAGGAGCAAATGATAGGATAGCCAAAATCTTGAAAAAAAGCTTCCTAAATCCTGTTTGGAGTGAAGACGCTCTTTTTTTAGATGATTTTTTATCTTTAGGTCATTACAAATCTCAAGGCTTACTACATTGATGAAACTGGCACGATCTCCATATGTCATTTAACTATAGCGAATTTTGTTGTCACATCTATCACGCATTTTTTCCTTACCTTTTCAGCAAAGAGAGGAAGAAGACCCCAAAGGAATCTTTCTTTCCAAAAATCACTGCTACAGTCATTAGGAATCATGACTTTAGTGATGAAATTATCTCTATACCATCTGAAATCATAATTATTTGGAAAAGTAAGAATTTTAAGGATTTAAAGACTCCTATCTTGGAAGAGTTTAGGTTCTCCAACAAAATGTTTAGATATTTGATATAAGAGGGTAGAGCAAGAATCCTCTCTAGTAACTTGAGTATGAATTTCAGCACTGTCTTATATTTTTACGGTGGTTTCAATAGAATTTTCCTCAAGAATGGAATTTTTAATATCATTGAAAATATAATTATACCACCAATGTCTTAAAACGCCGATGAAACCTGCCACTATCATGGAAGCATAATGTTTTTCTTAAGAGTTCCTAATTTTGTAGGCAGTGATACAAACTCCCATTTCATGAAGTTTATTATGGATTTGATGCTCAGCAAGACCATAAATGTTCCATTTAATAATGATTATTCCTTCATAAGAGCTTATATAGAGAAAGGCATTTTCTTCAAACTACATATCAGGAAAGGATGGACCGCTGTAGTAGTTTTTCCTGGTATGATCGATCATTGGTTAATCGATGGATTTTAGACTCATCATCTTTGATAACTTTAACTTTAGCTGGAAGGATTATTCTTAATACTGAGAGTGGAGAGTTTTATATTAACATAGTCAAGAAGGGGTTTTGAAACATCAAACTCTTCACTAAGCTTAGTAAATTTATCCCTCTTGAATTTAGGAATTTGATAGGTCGGATGTAGGTCTGTTTTTTTATTAGGTTTTGAAATAGTAGGTTGTTTTTAAAAAACAGCTTATCCTTTGACAAATTCAATCTGGTTAGAGACAGTATGAAGAAGTTGGTTTGTATAAATTTCTTTTCAACAATTTTTAAAGACCATCGCAACGAAGAATTTCCTTTTTATTTTCATCTAAAATCTTGGAAAGAGAAGCATTGATAACTTCATTTTTTGTGTGCTATTAAGATTCCTTCAAGGAGAGGAGTAATAAACTTTGTGACTTGATTTGAAAGATTATATCATTTGAACATAGACTAAAATCGATTCTTTTTGTCCATTGAGTTTTCCTGAAATAATAAACCATTTAAAGAATTCAATTGTGCATTTCATTTTTTTCATGTCTGCCACCAAATTATTTTTTAAACAATTTATTTCTTAGAGAGTATAGGAATGGGAATACCATTTTCTCTTGAGTTGGTTATAAGGACGATTCAAGAATTCACTTAATATTTTCAACTCAGGTGTGAAACACTCTTCGGAAGTAATAGTCATGAGAGATGAATCTCTAGAAAGCATCATTTCGATTGTCGTAGGACTATTAGGTAATTTTTGATAATAGACTTTGGGAACTTCTCAAGAGAAATCAACACACTGTACTTTCCCTTTGTTATTCCCATCTGGGGATTTTGGAGTAGGTGACAGTATATCTAAAGTAGACCTTCGAGATGAATATGAAAAATATCTTTTAAGGAAATTTAATACTCTTTCAATTTGAGTGTTTTTATTTTAACTTGAAGTAGGTTGAATGATAGCTTCAATGTGTCATTCGTTGTTAAGAGAACATTTTCCCATTCTAAGAGTTTCAAAATAAAAAGACTGTTATGCTCATGATTGTCTTCCATAAACATATTGGTACCTTTAGTACTCTCAAATATGAGCCTTGGGAGCAAGAGTAGCCTTTATGAGTCTATACTAAACTCTGAAGATTATAGAAATTTCTCAAGTGTTGATTTTTCTATTCATATTTTTAGTTCTGACATTTAATGTTAGAGTGTCAAGGATATTAGAATCATTAATATCCATAGAGAATATTTTGTAGCAATTGAAGTAGATCGGACCATTATCGAGGTTACTTTCAAGTACTCCCAATAGTGGGTCATCAAAATTAAGTTCCTAGCGTCTCTAAGAAGAATGCTAATAGGAATATCAAGTTCTTTTCTAAACAAAGATTTAACAGACACTTGTTCTAGAAAAATATGTAAATAATTAAATTCCTTTTGATAACAAGTAATATAATGATGTGAAAGAAATATAATAACCTCAAGAATACTATTGATAGCTATGGTGGACACACAAGTCTTAATATTATGATTTTTAGCAAAATCAAAATTACCTAGATGGTAAATATTTTTAAAAGGTTCCTCTTGTAAAACTCCAGTTTTTTAAATCATACTCAAGTTTAGCAATATTTGTTGCTGAAGAACATAAGTTAACACTATTTAAAACGTGATGATTACTATCCATTTTTATAAAATACCGTCATAGAGCAATAGTGCACAGTTCAAGCATGTGAAAGATAAAAATGGAATTATCTACTTAATACTATACTAGTAACAGGATATCAAGGTCCAAAATGCTTTTCTAAAAGAGTACTTGCTATTATATCTGTCTAAATTCATCTTGGCAACTGTTTAACCCCTACAGGTCTTACACTCTCCTAGAAATAAACTAAGATCAAGTACACCAATGGCTAAGATGGGTATCATTCAGGTACCTAATAGTAATAGATACAAGATAATTACCTCATAAGAAAATAAATCATAGATGAACAAGATAAAATATATAGTATAAAAGATTACAAAATTCTTTGTTAATTTTTCATATGATTGAAAAGTAATTTTCCCAGGTCCTTGATAGTATAGTAGATTTAGTTGCTTATGCTAAATTTACTATATGATAACATGGTTGTGATAAAACATTTATAGAGTTTGATATGCTCCAATAATGATATTATTTCTTCGTTAGTTTGATATTCTTCAAAATTGTCGAGAAATTTTATAGGCATAATTTTGCAATTTCTTCAAAAATAATTGTACCGTTCGTAGAACCATCTTGGGATAATTGATTTAACCAGCTTTGGGTTGTACTTAACAAACAACGTATTACGTGGTCTAAGATGTACAAAATTTAACCATGATGTTTTATAATCGTACCAATTATAAGTTTGTGGTCGATTTTGTTGAGGTAAATTGATTGAGGTATAGTATATGATCTGCAAGCCAATCAAATAGGATCCAAACTATTTTTGATGTTAACCTAGAGAAATATAATACCAAGTATTCTTTTAGAAGAGAATACTGGACCTGGATATCATGTTACTGGTATAGTGTTGATTACATTATTCTACATTTATCTTTCACATGCTTGAACTGTGTTTTGTTACTATATGAAGGCATTTTCTAAAAATGGATAGAAATCATCACTTTTTAAATAGTGTTAACGTATCTTCTTCAGCAACAGAGATTTCTAATGTTGAGCATGATTTACTAACCTGGAGTTTACCAAAGGAGCCTTTTAAAAAGATTTACTAGCTAGGTAATTTTAGTTTTGTTAAAAATCATAACATTAAGAATCGTGAGTCTATCATAGCTACCAATAATACTCTTGAGGTTGTTAGATTTCTTTCATATCATGATATTACTCGTCATCAAAAGGAATTTAATCATTTACATATTTGTCTCGTATAAGTGTCTATTAAACCTTTGTTTAGAAAAGGTCTTGATATTCCTATTTGCATTCTTGTTAGAGACGCTAGGCACTTAAATTTTGATAAATCTCTATTGGGAGTACTTGAAAGTAACCTCACTAATGGCCCGGTGTACTTCAACTACTACCCAAATTTCTTTGAGTATATTAAAGATCCTAATATCCTTGACACTCTTACATTAAATGTCAAAATGAAAATTATGAATAGATAAATCACTACTAGAGAAATTTCTATAATCTTCAGAGTTTACTATAGACTTATGTAGACTACTCTTACTCCTAGGGCTCATATTCAGAGTACTAAAGGTACTACCATGTTTATGGAAGACAATCATGAGGATTGAAGTATTTTTATGCCAAGACTCCTAGAATGGGAAAATGTTCTCGCTAACAATGAATGGGACTTAAAAGCTATCACTAAACCTACTTCAAGTCAAAATGAAAACTCTAAAATTGAAAGAGATATTCAATTTCCTGACGGATCCATAGATCTCAAATTACATAAAAGATATTTTTCATATCAGTCTCAAAGGTCTACTTCTAATATTCCATCACCTACTCAAAAAAAACTAGCAGGGAATGACAAAGGGAAAGTATAGGGAGTTAATTTCTCTGGAGAAATTCCCAAAGACTATTATCTAAAGGCTTCTAATAGTCCTATGTCAAGTGAAATACTGCCTCCTAGAGATCTATCTCTCATAACTATCAGTTCCAAATATAGTTTCACAACGGATTTGATAATATTAAGTTAATTCTAGAATCCTCCTAATAACTAACTCAATTGAAAAGGGTATTCCAATATCTATACTCTTGGAGAAAGAAAAACTAAAAATTATTGGGTGACAGACATGAAAAGAAATAAATGAATAATTAAATTCTTCAAATGGTTTGTTATTTCAGGAAAACACAATGGCCAAGAGGAATCTCTTTCAGTCCTTGTTCAAAATTCGCATACTCGTTCTAATAAAGTCGTCGAGTTTATTTCTTCTTAACTTAAAGGAATCTTTATAGCACAAAAAAATGAAGTTATCAAAGCATCTCCTTTAAATATTTTAGACAAAAAGGAAAAAGATATTCTTCGTTCTGATGATCTTAATGAAATTTTTGAACAAAACAATTATACAACCAACTTCTTCATATTGTCTATAACAAGATTGTATATGTCAAAGGAAAAGTTGTTATCAAAAAACAACCTATTATTTTCGAACCTATTAAAAAAATAATCAACATCCAACCTATTGATCTCCTAAAATCTAAAGGGATAAATTTCCTACGCTTAGTGATGAGTTAGATGTTTCAAATAACCTTTTGACCATATAAATACCAAACTCATTGCTTTCAGTATTAAGAATATGCCTTCTAGTTCTGAATTCAAAGTTATCAAAGATGATGAGTATAAAGTCCACTAATTTACTAATTATCATATCATACCAAGAAAAACTACTACACCCGTCCTTCTTTTCCTGATATGCAGTATGAAGAAAATGCCTTTCTCTCTACAAGATCTTATGATGGAAGAAGAATTACTGAATGGAAATTTTATGGACTTGTTGAGCATCAACACCATAATAAACTTTATGAAATGGGAGTTTGTATCACTGACTAAAAAATTAGGAACTCTTCATACAAACACTGTGCTTCCATGATAGTGATAGTTTTCACCAGAATTTTAAGACATTGGATAAATTGATTATATTAAAAATGTCATTCTTGAGGAAAAATCTATTGAAACTATCTTATCAATAGAAGAAGGTACTTATATTCCTACTCAAGTTGCCATAAAGGATGCTTGCTCTTCCCTTTTTTTCTCAAATACTTAACTATTTTGTTGGAGAACCTAAACTCTTCAAAGATAGAAGTCTTGAAATCCTTACCAATCTTACTTGTCTAAAACTTTATGATTTCAGATTGTACAGAGATAATTTCATCACTAAAGTCACGATTTGTAAAGACTGTAAAAGTGATTTTTTAAAAGAAAGACTCCTTAGTGTCTTCCTCCTCTCTTCACTGAAAATGTTAGGAGAAATATATGTGAAAGATGTGACAAAAATATTCCCTATAGTCAAATGACATATGGATATCTCACCAATTTTATCTATGTATTAGACATTGAGCTTTGTAATGACCTAAACCTTAAAAATGGACGTCTTCACTCTAATAGTAATTAGGAAGCATCTGTCAAGATTTTGGTTATCCTATCATTTTTGTTCCTTCAAAAAAAGTTCCAAAACTTCTAAGTCACATAAATCTTCTTCAAAAATGTCTTCTTCAAAATATTGTCTCAGAGACAAAGAAAGAAAGCCTAATAAAAATCCAGGAATTCCAAACATTCAAAAAACACTTCTAAAGATATTTGTAGGGACTGTGACTAGTTTGGCCATCGAGCTAGCCAATGTAAATCCTGTAAGAAAAAGAAGAAAATAAAATTCTTGATCTTGACAATGAAACAGATCAAAACTTTGTTCTATTATTGATTAAATAGATAATGCTTTTAAAGAATCTAATTCTTCTTCTAGTCATTTCGACGACTATAGCGATGATGAATTTATCAACATCGCTTATGAATCTGATGAGAGCCATTCTAAAAGAGATTCTCCGGATAAGTTTTTATCGAAATAAGGACTCTTCTATATGTGTTCTCTCAAACAACTCTAGAGAAGTTGATTGGACATCATAGAGCATATTGATGATGAAGAAACGAGAAAAAATTACCTTATTGAACTCAAAAACTTAGTCATGAACTATATAGATGAAAAACTAACACCCAACACCTTCCATCCATTTAGTATGAATCAAATCATGAACAAGTTTGAACAATCCTTTGAACCATCAGTTTTGATCTCGAAAAAGAGTACTCTTAAATCTGAAATTAAGAGTATCAAAACTAGAGTCGAGACAGTTGAAAAGGATGTCTCCACTGAACAAATACTCATTCACACCAGTAAAAGTATTGAAAGTAGTATTGAAGATCGTGATCATGATCATGATCCAATCACTAATCCTATAATTGAATCTTTAGATTAAGAAAATCTCTGAAGAACAAATATCAGCTCTATCAGTCCTCAAGGTCATCATATTCCTATCAAACTCTTTAACAAAGATTTTGTGCAAGACAAAATTTCTTAATTTGATAGCTGAGCAGATCAAAACTATATTTCAAAGGGACTTGTTCCTACCAAGTACCTTGAACGGATTCTTCAACACTCTACTTTGCCACTGGTGAGAGACTACAAATAAATTACAAACTTTCCAAAGCTCATATATACATTGATGGTATTTTTTTTTTTGTAATAACTTTGTTGTTACTGAAAATATAACTGAGGATATCATTTTTGGTACTCCTTTTCAAATCATATAATACTGTATTTGATGGAACTCACACAATAATTTTTGGAAAAAAATTATTCATTCCATTCTTAAAAACACTTTCTAAAAAATAAAGTAATTTTGTTAAAAATAAAACTATATTTAGAATCAATAAACTTTCTGAACATATTAACTTTCTAAAGGAATCTATAAAAGTTAAAAGAATTTAGAAAGTTTAAAAAACCCTAGGGATAGTATGTAAAATTGCTTATCTTTGAAATCTTTTTGAAAAAGAAATTTGTTCTAACTGTGTTATGCAGTTTGGGAAAGAAAGAAACATGTAGTAGAACTCCCATATGTATATGGATTCAATGAATAAGATATACATAAAAAGGCAAGACCTATTCATATGAATCAGCCTACGATGGAACGCAAGGAAAAAATTAATAACCTTTTGATAATTAAATTATTCGTCCTTCAGAATCTTCTTGGAGCTATTCATCGTCTTATGTCAATAACCATGCTATAAAAGAACGAGGAGCACCTCGGCTTGTAATTAATTATTAGTCATTAAATACTGCTTTAATATGGATTAGGTACTCGATACCGAATAAAAGAGATCATTTAAAAAGAACATTTAAAGCTAATCTTTATAGTAAATTTGATATGAAGTAAGGTTACTAGAAAATTCAAATAGCTGAGAAAGATAAATACGAAACTATTTGCAATGACCTCAAGGATATTATGAAAGGAATATGATACCATTCGATCGAAAAATGCGGCTTCTGAATTTCAAAATATAATGAACAATATTTTTAATCTAGCAGCATGTTCATTGTTTATATAGATGATGTTCTTATATTTTCTAAAGATATTGATTCGTATTTTAAGCATCTTAATATTTTTTTAAAATTTTCAAAAACAATTAGATTACTAGTTTGAAAAAAAATTAGATGAAGACATATTTGTAGAGCCATAGAGTTCTCCTCTAAATTTTTAGATGAAATTCTAGATAAAACCCAATTGTAGATACTCTTTTAAAATTTTAAATTTTTCACAACAATTAGATTACTATTTTGAAAAAAAATTAGATGAAGACATATTTGTAGAGCCATAGAGTTCTCCTCTAAATTTCCTGATGAAATTCTAGATAAAACCCAATTGTAGATGTTTTTAGGAAACTTAAATTATGTTTTTGATTTTATTCCTAATATTAGCAAATATGTGAGCCACTCTATAAGCTTCTTAGGAAAATCCCTGTCTCTTGGGGCATAAATCAAAATAATGTTATAATTAAGGTTAAGATTATGGTGGTATTCTTAAACAAAGACTAAACACCAATAATAAAGAACAACTTGTTCGCTTTAATTCTGGGATATAGAACCCTACTCAAAAGAATTATTCCACTATTAAAAAATATTTTATCTATAGTGCTATTTATCACTAAGTTTCTAGACGACCTTATTAACAAGGAATTCTTATTAAGAGTTTATTGTAAAACTGCAAAGATATTTTACAGAAAGATGTTAAAAATCTTGTTTTTAAAAAAAAAATTACTCGATGGAAAGCTCTACTAGCTAACTTTGATTTTGAAATAGAATTTATCAAAGGAGAAATTAATTCTCTTCCTAGTTTTATAACAAGAGAATTCCTACTGGGAAAATGAGGCCTCTAAAGAATATTTCTCCATACAAAAGTGGGTTCAAACATCCAAGCCCTTCGAAAGATTCGCTTCAAAAGCCATAGTCAGACCAAATCTCACAAATAAGTTCACAGCACTTGCTAAGTTCAAAAAACTCCTCCCATATTTACCCAACCCTTCGTCAAAGCTAGTTGACTTAAGGTCTGGCAAACTGTCTAACAAAGGAACATCAAGTCCTTTAGTACAAACTAAAGAAGATTATACAATGAAGACCCCAAAATCTTTTACTGTAGCAGTTTTGTGGAAAATGATAATCTATTAAACACAAGGAGATACTGTGAAGCTATCCTTGTTGATACTGATTTTGTTGCCTTTGAGCATTCTTTAGATTAATATTGAAATGGATATACCCTATACTCCAAGTTTACTGTCAAGAAACCATATTTTCTTGGCTTGCAGATCATCTACATATCGCAATCAATTTGTCTATGCAACATCAATGATAGACTTATAATTGGTACGATTTTAAAGCAACATGGTATAATTTTTTAGACCACATCATACATGGTTTGTTAAGTACAGTGCAGAGATAGTTAAATCCATTATCCCAAATGGTTCTACGAATAGTGGAGATATTTTTGAGTAAATTATAAATTAGGCATAGACAATATCTCGACAAGTTTGAAAAATATCAAACTAAAGAAGAAATCACATCATTGCCTGATAAACGAATTTCCTATATTATTAGTTAGGAATTTTTTATTAGAGAATCTGATAGAATTAAATATCTATCTAAAATGATTGAAGCCAAAGGATAGACTCCTAGTACAAAACCTTCCAGCCCCAGTCCAAAGAAGACAGGACCAAAAAGTTCCTTAAAAGGATCGTCCTTTAAGGAATAATAGAAAAAAAAGATCAAACAAGCATTATACAAGGCACAAGAATCTTTTACAAACTAAATCCATTATCATAATATATATATATCATTGGTCTATTTGACAGCAAGTTAAGCCATGATTCATGAGAAAACATGACTCTTTATGACACTAACTTGGACAAGAGTCTTTCATACCCATATCGGTTTTTAAAACCCATAAGTCTACCTACGATAGGAAGGTTACCTTCAACGCTTCCAATAAGTAGATCAAAATCAAACCAACATAACAATGTTCGATATCCCATATAAATCTCGTTCAACCATGTCTTTATCACTTATTTATCATAACCACGAGGCATGACATCATAAATCAAATACTCATTTCAGAACGTGGAACCTAATATAAATCATACCACGCTAGAATGTGGCAATCCGATCTAATCATAAAATAATTGCAATGTCTATAGGGACTTTTACTCTTGCTTTTACATTATGAATTCTCCTATATCATAGCAATGTCCTTACGGACCTCATTCCTTTCTTAAATAACATTAATATTCTTATAATTATGTAAAAATAGAAAATTGAACAATAATTTAAAACCATAGTTAAAGATAAATATTGCATAATGAATGTAAATAAATCAACAAACCCCCACGTGGACAATATATTAGACATAAAATCAACTCATGGAAATATGACCCACACATGGGTACAATTATCAATCTATATAAGTTAAGTCCATAAAACCTCATCTAAGTATCCAAATTCAACAGAGGATACATAAATTAATCCATTAATATTATTTTCATATATTTATTTTAATCCCACGTGATTGACTAATTATTTGGGTAGATACTAATCACTTCATCCACTCAAACAACATTAAATATTTTCCATTACTCCTAGTAAAAAATAATAAAGACATAATAGCCTATAACACATTTTAAGAAAGTCGAGTCTCTACTGTTCATGAACAAAGCAATCAACTCAAGGTGGTCCATTTTCTTTTCATCGGGCCTCCAAATACAAAAAAATTACTCAAATTTGAACTAACCATAATAAATCACGAAAAATGACACTCATATTAATATTTTTAAAATCGGGTCTAAAATCACCCCCAAAAAGACAAAATCGAGGGTCAAGGGTAAACCTATTTTAAAAAAAATCATATTTCCCATGGTCCAAGAATCTTATCTATGAAATTTTATAAAAACAATTGGAGTATAAATAAATCCTATAAATCATAAAATACTATTTCAAACCTTCTCTAAAAAAATGCTCAAATTTATACCTTGAAATCAAGGGTTTTGTTGTTAAAATCATAAAATAATCAATGGTAATCAAAGAGTCAATGATTAAGAAGTTTACCCAAGATTTTTCTCCAAACATTACCTTTGAAAATACCTCAAATAAACTCTCAAGGTCTAATAATGGCAAATGGGTTGAAATAAAATGTTTAGGGGTTTTTAATTGCTGAAGCACTAGTAAATTATACCTATGCAATCGCGACATAAAGCCTTGTGATAGCAATGAATAAACTTTTTTGACCCATATTTTTTAACTACGCAATCACGACATCAAGAATGTGATCATGATGAACCAAGATCACGACCTATGAGATCTCGATTTGGGTTCATGATATTCTGATGAAAAATAGTTCAACTACACAATCTTGACCTAGGATCATGCAATTATGATGGACAACGTGGGGCCGCACCACGTATTGGTCATCACAGTAAAGTCCAAGGATTCAATGTCTCTAAATGGATAACAGAGATTTATTTAGAATGTTGTACAAAAAATCATATATGGTATCCTATTAAATTTTGCATTTGGACTCAGTGGAACAATCAACATATGAATTTGAGGTCTTCTTAACCCAATACTAAATAGAGACTTAGCTTAAAAAAGGAAGATTAAAAATTGAGTTTTATGATCAAAGTTTAATTTTGGTAAGTATTTGATGAAGATTAAAAAAATTCTTCACCATAAAAAGATGAAGATAAAAAAAAGATCCTACTACACTTATTGGAGCTGATGGAACTGTGGGAATTCATTTTCATGACTCAAAACTCCAAATATTGACTAATGTTAACTTTTACAATGTAAAGGTTTCAAAAAGATAAAAACTTCTCAAAACCTATAACTTCTAGCTCCAGTTTAAAGACAAACAATGTAAATTGAACAAATTTGACTTGAGAAAACAATAAGAATGGAAAAAGAATAATTTAAAGGAAAATGCAAAAAATGACCTCCGGGTCCTTACAACTTGCTTTTTTACTTTACCATGAGTAACTAAACCCTATTGTTAGGGTTATGGGATTCTGGATGTGAACTTATGAGTGGGTACCTAATATTTTCTTAAAAATTATTATTATCAAAGAGATTAATTTCTTATGTATGATTGAGAATTAATGATTGTAAACATTGGTTCGTCCATGTGGTTTATATCTTTCTTAAGAGAGATGAAGATATTAAGAATGGAATTTATTAATAAGGACTTTCATATATAGCATATGATACCTATTTCTATATCTAGTACAATTAGCTGGAGAACAAAAATTTATTGATCAAATTAGAACACCTTATGGTTTGATAGAACCCAAGTTGATATTCTTTGTGGATTGATAAATGCTAAGTTTTCCACATATTTTTGTCTATCTTTCTATGCATTTATGATATTTAATAGTGATATGATTCCACTTATCAGTTGAACTACTAATATTCTAGATGTGTAATAAATGTGTCATAGTAAAATTGCATTTTGGAGGAAAAGAAAAAAAAAGAGTAGAAGGACTTAAAAGTGGAGCTAAATGGGAGCAAGTTAATGACATCTCTGGAATCCTTCAATAAGAATTCAACCCACTCTCCATGAATGTGGTATTCAAAGTCAACCACTACCGTCGTACATGAAAAAATAATTGCATTTGAAGTT
>JBDJHY010524706.1:0-17008 GCA_039654485.1 Withania somnifera
TGTGATTGCAGAGGACAGGTCGAGTTTTCGAAGGCCTGGACGGTCCAAAGGTCGTGATTGTAGGGGCCTGGCCGCATTCACGAAGTCCTGTTACCGTCATATATATATGTTTTTTCTAGGCTTCTCTCTCACATAAAAACCAAATTTCCTCTTATATATATATATATATATATTGTTGACTCCTTGGAGAATTTTTAGAGGTATAATTATTGGGGAAGTGTTGGTTGATGTTGGAGGTGTGATTGTGATCATCTATTTAGAATTTTCAGGTTTGTTTCCAACTTCTTTTTGTGTAGTACTTCTTAAATTATTTTCCTCTTTACATAGTCTTTTGTTGTCCATTTAAAACCTATTTGGGGTCCCATTGAGCTTATATTTGAACCCCATGTTCCTTAAACTGATGCCTGCCTCCAAATAATTTTAAGTTTAGTTTTCAAGCTGCGGGGCCGACGAGCCCATTTTTAGGCCAAATTTTTGACCCAGATTTACTTGGCAATATAGGTCTCATTCTTCACTTATTGACCTATAGGGCATATTTTTTCTAGTTTGGAGCTCATCCGGGTGATCTTATAGTAGTTTGGTCTTTTCTCTATATTTTCAAGGACTTTTGTCTGCAGCCAGGTAGTCTAGGCTTACATTCCTCCTAGAGTGAGTTTTGTAGGGTATTTGTTTCATTCTGGCTAGTTTTTTGGATGGTTTTTAGGTTAGTGGTCCTGTTATTGCTATTTTCCCTCTATTTTCTACTAGTTCAAAGGTCCCGTGAAGGGACGTAGTGGGCATTGTAGTGTTGTAAGTTTCCCTATGCTTTCTAAGACAAGAATTAGTCTTGGGAGCTTATGCGTGGCCATATTATAACTGACGGAGAGTTCTGTACTTAGATAGTTGCCTGTAGCCAATCCTAGACTTTTTCGAGAGTTTAGTTATATGTGTTGTATTATATCATTTCATGCATGGTAGTGTTATCTTGCATAGTGGGTTTCTAGGTTAGACTTGATGTTTTTATGAGACAATAAGAACATAATGACACTTAAAATAGTATTTTCTAACATAATGTAACCGAAATGTCTTAAATATAACTAAATTCCACGAACACAATGGGGGTATAGAGCTATTTTCATAATTTATCAGACTGAGGTTCTTATTACTTATATATATCACTGAGGTTGTGGTATAGAGGTTGGACCTACCCTGTTCATCTGAGAGCTGGTGTTTGGGGTGAGACCTCTTTGTTTACCTAAGGGCTTTTATCCGAGGGTAAGACCTCCCATGGTCAGTTGGGAAATTCTATTTAGAAGTAAGACCTCCATGTGTAGGCTAGGATCCGTTGTGGTTATTAGCTTATGTCTACACCCTTTTACTCATTCCATCATGCTATTTTTACTCTCCCGTCTTATGGTGATGTCATTGTTAGTTCCTTATTTGTTCTTTATCTTCTTGCGGGCACAATGGGTTGTTAGGTAGGTTTTATATGTTTTCTTTTTGTTTTCACCTAGTGGTCGTATGGGCAATTTTTTAGGTTATATATTCTCCAAACTTTACCTTATGCCTTTAGTTCACTATATTTGTTATCCATTTTTTGTTACTCTCAATGCACAGCTAGAGCCCAAGTACGTTTTTGATATTTTGTTACCTAATGACTCTGTGGTAGTTTGCTTCTGTGAGATGGGAGTACTTTGATCTACTTTCTTATACTATACCTTATTTTATCAATTGTTCTTAGGTGTATACATTGCACTTTGTCTTTAGATGCATAGTTAGCTTCCTTTCCTGCTTTACATATTATTGTGACTTGTGCTACATACCTCACATTTCTCACTTATGCATTATGTGTGCGCAGTCGTCCTATGATTCCTACTAGCTACCTTTGTTTATAGTGCTCATTCAACATTGTTTTTATGGTGCAGATATCAGTGTGGGTCAACATAGGAGGAGGGATCGTGTGGACCTAGAAGCCATAGCTCGGAGACCCACAGTGAGCTTCTAGTGTATAGGTTTGATCGTGTATCCCTTCAATTGGTGTATGCTCATTTATCTACTAGCAGGGTTTGCTTTAGTTTGTATTTTAGGGGCTTTTATATTTCTTTTGGATACTCTGTTTGTAGATCCTTATGCCATTAACATCGAGTTTTAGACTGGGTCGTATATATATCTATTTTTATTTTTTGTTTTATTCCTTTGTTTTACTTTCTATTGGTATTTATGGGTGGTTATATCGCATTGCTTGTAGCTCAAGCTATAGTTGAAGGATTGTCTATAGGTGGGTTGTAGATGCCATCATGACCCGAATTTGGGTCGTGACACAACTTAGACTACCCTTCTCATAATTTGAAAATGGGCAACTACATAGGGAGGACTAAGTGTCCCTTCTTCATAAAGCTCAGCATGCCCTTTATAGGTGAAACTATTAGGAAAATTTAGTAATCTACATCAAACTCCGACTACCGCCTTTTAAGGTCAGCATATGACTTTTTGTCTTCTTTGAGCTATCTTTAGCCTTTCCTAAATAAATTGAACTTCCTGAGTTGACTCAAACATTGAGTTTATCCCTATCAATGTTGTATCCCCAACCTGGAAAAAGATAATGGGAGATCTATATCTCCTCTAATATAAGGCCTTAAATGGAGACATATGGACACTTGAATAGTAGTTATTATTATATTCCAACAATATAAAAAGTAGGTGTTATACCAACTACCCTTGAAGTCTAGTGCACGGGCTCTCAAAATATCATCCAGTGTCTTAGTGGTCTGCCCATCATGTGGATCAAAAGCGATAATAAGGTGACCTTGAGGAACAAAACCTCTTTGGAAACATCTCAAAAAATACAAAGTAAATTGAGTATCCCTATATGAAATGATAGTCAAAATCACACCATGCATACTAGCAATATCCTGAAGGTACAATCTTCCATACTTCTCTACTATAAAACTGGTGTAAACTGGTAGAAAAATATTTGATTTGGTCATCCATTCCATAATCACCCAAATGGAGGCTCATTTCCTACTATCATACAGTAAATGGGTAATTAATTTCATATTTATTACTTCCAATTTCCATGTTGGAATTGTATCCACTTTATGGTTTCTAGTGTTTTACCTTCACATGCTAGCAATTTGAACACTTATCCACAAATGAAGATATGTCTTTCTTTATTTGATTCCACCATTAAACCTTTCTCAAATCTCTATACATTTACATGGAACTATGGTGAATGGAGTACCTGTAACTGTGAGACTTGAAAAAATATTCTCTTTTAAACCATCAAAAGGAAAAACACAAATGACTGTAAATCGAAGCACCCTAGCTCTCCATTCAGAGAAAACCTAAACTTTTATGTTGACCAGCAACACCCTCTAATTAAAGAATAAACAAATAATTTTCTTTATTTTATTTTACCTGTAAAACCAAAGTGGACTCAGAAGCATTATTCACAATCACGCCACGATCATCAGTCTCAACTACTGTACCACACCAAATGTGTATACAATGCACATCTATAGCAATATCTTTCTTACCTTCCTTAATATGAGCTAAAATCTCCATACAAATTCTATCTATGTCATTAGATACCATATTTACTTTATCATGGTTGTAAAGCACACTAATGTCGTAGTTATTCAATAGCTCTAACCATCTCATTTGATAATGATTAAACTCCTTATAACTAAACATATATTAAAGGCTCTTGTGTCTAGTGAAAACATCGATATGAACACCATACAGATAATATGTTCAAATAAAATACTTCTGCTGCAAACTAAGAATCATAAGTTGGATAATTTATCTTATGAGCCTTGAGATGTCTGTACGTATTATAAGTTTCCTACTCTGAACATCTAAGAACAACTCGAGAAGCATCAACATAAGCCATAATCATTCAATACCCTCTGGCAGGTCTAGAACTGGAGAAGAAGTTAACTTATCTTTTAACTCTTGGAAAAAATTCTCACAACTATCTGACTATTCAAACTTTACCTTCTTATGGGTCAATTTTAGCAGAGAATATAAGGATGAGAAACATTCTATGAACCTATGGTAATACCAAGATAGACCCACAAAACTTTTGATTTCATAAGGGAAGATGGGTTTAGGAAAATTCTTTTTATCATCTATCTTTTGAGAGTCAACCTGGATATCCTCTCTGGAGAAACATGACCAGGGAAAGCTACATATTTATGGTATAACTCACACTTAGGAAACATAGCATACAACTAGTGTTCTAGGAGAGTCTAGAGGAATTGATTCAAATATCTAGAAAGATCATATTCACTCATGGAATGACTAGGATGTCATCAATAAACAAGATCATGAACAAACCAAGATAAGACTCGAATAATATGTTCATCAGATTCATGAAAGAAACTGGGGAATTGGTCAATCAACATGAAATAACTAAAAACTCAAAATGACCATACTGAGTCAAAAGGTAAGTCTTCAGAATATCACACTCCCTAACTTTGAGTTTTTGATAATCGAAACTAAGATCATTTTAGAGAAATAGTTGGCACCTCAAAGTTTGACAAACAGGTAATTGATTCTAGGAATGGGAATCTTATTCTTCATGGTGACCTTATTCAACTGATTATAATCTATATACATACAAAATGAACCATCCTTCTTGTGTACAAACAAGACAGGAGCTCCCCAAGGTGAGAGACTAGGACCAATGAACCCCTTGTACAATAGATTTGTTAACTGCTCCATGATCTTTTTAGGATCTACTGGGTCCATTTTATAAGTATGAAGAGATACAGGATGACTCTCAGGAAGATAATCTATCAGAAAATCAATCTCTAGGCCTAGAGGAATACAGAAAAATTATCAAGAAATACATAAAATCACTAACCATTGGAACTTACTATAATGTGGGGGGGTATCAGACTGAAAGACCTTAACCCTTACTAAGTGACATATGCAGAATTCTGATAGCATCTTCCTTTCCATGAGGTAGGATATGAAGTCACCCTTAGTTATGATGGACCTACCCCCCTCTTATGAAATAATTCACTAGAAAATGATACTTGACTATGCTAGTTCTACAGTCAAATGAGGCATACAAAGAGTGCAAACTATCCATGTCTGTGATTAAATCAAAATCTCTCTTACCAAACTCTATCAAGTATAGAGAGGCAATTTTCCTGGGAATTGAAACTGGGAGAATCCTATAGACCCTTTCGACAACTATGGAATCACCAACTAGAGTAGATAACAAAAATGTATTGGAGAGATAATCAGGACTAATAATAAATTGCATAGAAACATAAGGTATAAAAGGGTACAAAGTAGCCCCTAGATCTAACATCATAAATCAAACAACAGAGAAGAACTACAATATACTGATGATAATATCGTGAGACAACTCTTAGTTCGGTAAGGAAATTAATTCATATAATTGGTTCTGAAGCTAGCCACCATCGGTACCTAAAGTAAAACCTTGAGTAGGGAGAGATAGAGGGTTGTTGATACTGAAGGCTATGCTATGCTCGAATTCTTATTTACCTTTTTAACAAGTAGGAAGTCTCTCAACCTATGACCCTGATGGCCACAAACATAACCCTTATCCTGTCATGTCAAGCATCTCCTAGGATGATTCTTCCCAAACTAATTTTAAGTGGGATAAATCATGGTATTAGTTAGTGCATTATCGTGAGACCTAGTCCAAAAGGGCTTCTTTTTACAAATTTGACGAGGAGCAGGTGAAATGATTGTGCACTAGATAAATATAGAGCTAGTGCTAAATCCTTTTTTCTAGAACACAAGCCTATTTCCCCAGTTGTTTCCTTTGATCTGGTTGGCTGAATCTTTCCATTTTATTGTGTCTTTCCCTCTCCTTAATCTTTTCTTCCTCCATTTGGTGTGCGTAGGTGATAATTTTGGAGATGATCATATACCCAATCAATATAATGGTTTTTCACTTTTTATTCACCAACTGATTAATACTCAAAACAAACTTGCACAAACTGGACTAAAGATCAACAACCATCTTAGGAGCATACTTAGACAAGTGTGTAAACATAAGGCCATATTCCTACACTGACATTGAACTTTAACCGAGGCTAATGAATCCCTCTAGCTTTGTTTCTCTCAACTACATGGGAAAGAACCTGTCCAGAAATATCTAATAAATACATCTAAAGTAGATGGAGAACATACTGGCTATTATAATCTTTTCATTATGTGAAACAAATGTGAGAAACATCCTTGATTTGGTAGGATGTCGACTAAACCCTCTCCACCTAATCTATATCACATCAAGTATCTTCACAACCTTTCTATAATATTCTAGTGATCCTCATATACCCTGGTACTATTAAATTTTGGTGGATTAATTCAGACAAAGTATTAAGCCCTTGAAGAAATAGTACCCCTAGTAAAGATTGTAAGATTTGTGGTTGGTTGGTTGACCTAGGAATAGAGTACATGGTCCAACAACTAAATGGCATCCTAAAGTTCAGCAGTGATGCCTTACTTAGATTGAGTGATTGGATTGGGCTGGGATACTTCCCTATCCTAATGAGCGGGTTTTCTATGAGGAGTCATGTTTAATCTAAAAATATGAGAAACAATTGGAGGAAGTTTTAGTTAGACTCTATAGCATGAAGGAAGACGTGAAAGAAGTGAGACTTTTCACCTTAGAGATTTATAGCCTCTTCGTAAGTGTGGCATGCAACATGATAAAATATACTCTACAGAACGTGATTTTAGAGAAACCTTGTGCACATGAACCATGGGAAATAATACAAAGTTTGTCACTCCCCGAGTCTACACCCAGGTTAAAACACACCTCAGAACCCACAAGTGGAAATAAGGTAGCCCTTGACATAAATACCTGGTTACATACTAAAACATACAACCAAAATAATAAAGGACCTAATGAGAATTACTGATAAACCAGACTTATAAAAGTTTTCAACATGTTATTAACTGTATGTAAATCTAAAAAAACACAGTAAGTCTATAAACATACTAAATACACTGTTTGAAATCTCTAATAAAAATAGAAAACAACCTTTAGGACAAATCCATAATTCACTTGCACCTTCCCCCAGCATAAGGCTCAGCAGGACAAACCCATAGGAGACATCTTTCATAAACCACTATAACCTCGTGTATTTCCTTGCAGGCTTTGCAATGTGACTTGGATGGCAGAGTCCCGTAAAGGGAATAATTTCTCACATGCCTAATGTCGCAGTTGAATCATTAGTACCATGGTTCTGAAATCTCGAGATCTACTTATATACATTTTATTAGTCAAAATCCATTATAGAATTGATAACACTCAACTATACTTCATATGTGTAGGTAGTCATCGTCAGTATAATTACCCAACAAGAGGTCGAGATTGTATCCACAAGGAACTTATTGTCAACTTAACTTCCGATGTAAGGAATCACTAAGAGTTGTATTTATGGTTGACATAAGTAGTAGAATAAAATGGGGATATTGGTAAGAAATGTAAATGATTATAAATATCAATAATGCATGTGTGTAGCATGCAAAAAATACTATTCCAACAAATAATCAATATCAGGAAAGATGCCTTGGGTTGTGCAACATTGAGGAATAAACATGCATGGTCATGGATTCAATTACTCATTGAAGTGATAACTAGCACACAAGGTTCTTAATCAGCACCTATTATGCACCCTTATTACCAATATGGTGTTTCAACTAGCCTTATCTATCTCTTGAATTGACTATTAGATGAATTAAAATCAAACGACGATTGATCTCATTTCCTCAATTTCAAATAATATATTTCAAGTTATAAGAAATATCTAAATACCATTTGAGTTTGCAACCTATAAATATAATTAAAAACATGGAAATAGGATTGAACCCATATTATTTATTCCATGGAACTAGAAAACTAAAATTACACATACATGCAATTATACTTAATTGTTACACACCCCAAGACAATAGACTCCACCTATTATGGTGAAGAGAATAGTGAAAAAATATATAACATTAACACTAGGTTCTTCTTCCATCACGAAATAACACCAATTGGATTACAAAACCTTGGTCTCAACAATTGCAAGTGAATCTCTTGCTTGAAACATGAGTATAAATATTAAGAATCATCAAAAGTTTGAATGCATAATGTAACATCTGTCCAGAATAATAGTTTTTGCCCTTGATACCTTGCTTAAATTAGGAAAAACATAAATTCAAAAATACTATAGAGAAAATATAGAAAAATCAGTTGGCTTTCCGATCAAGTTGATGATGCATCTATTATACATAGAGCATCGTCAAATAAGTTTGCGATCACTAATTTTATTGTGCTTCCTTTCATCATCCAAATGTCATCTTTGACTACAATATTTGGAGACATTCCCTTAATATCACTAATCAAGTCAACAACGTGCCGAAGGTACTGTTACATCACAAAATTTTCAATTGAATTTTGGCACACCATTATTTTATGCAATGGCCATGCTTGATCGTTGGTGCACTGACCATGTAGCTAAAAGAAAGTGAACCTTTTCGCAATGAGCTAACTATACAGAATTATACCTTTGCTCCTTTTTTTGTTTAGTTTTGTCAATTGTGTACCCATTTTGTCCCCTTTCCACTCTTTACAAGTTGTTGTTGCATCCTCGAGGTGACAAGTTGAAATTATTAAAATGGAACCACAAACACCCATAACTTAAGTCTTTTATCGTCCTCGTGAAAATAAAAAACACGAAAATCGCAAATGGTACTATCAGGGAATTTCAACACATGCATAAGTAATTTGGAAATCATTAATGCCCGCATGGATTTGGAAATCATTAATGCCCATATGGATTTGTGAACTTTTTGAAAAACTATCCACTTTAATGATTATTCCATGACTAGTAATGTTCAAGCATTGACTAATTGTGTCCTCGAAGAGTGTTTGTGCCAATAAAGATCAAGTAATATCAATCAATGTGCATGATGCATTAAAGAGGAGTTCCATAACAAGAAGTAAATTACTTTCTCAAAAAATATGCATAAAACAACATAAAGGATCTATAAGGAAAACACTCACTCTTCGAAAGATGATCTCGTGTAAGAAAACAACACCTTAGTCTTTCTTGTAAGTTCCACTTCGTTGCTTGTGGCCTAGTTTCTTTTGAGATAATAGAGTCTTTATTCAGTTCATTATGGAGACTACATGTTAGGTTAGGTTTCCTTTTGGTAAAAGTGAATCAACAAACTTTAAGCGCTAAGTGTGACTTTTTCTTCTAACCAAGAGCCAAATTTGTCCCACTTTGATATTTCCTTGAGATCAATTTCAACATAAAGGAATTTCTTACACCTATGTAATTTTCTTCTCTCATCATTATTCAATACCAATATTTACAGGGATATCAACATCATACACACATGCATATACCCAGACACACAAATATATAGATATTGAATGACAGGGAAGGGTGTTATATACCTGATCCTTTCCTAGTTTTAAGTTACAACCTATTCAGGACAACACCCCAAACTTAGGTTCTAAGCTTAAGTTGCATTCAAGAGTTCACCAAGTGTTTCACGTTGGTATTGTTCAAATAGGGGTATTATGAAGAATGGGTCATTTCTTGTACCAAGGTTACCATAAAAAGGATAAATCTCAAATTGGTCCAAAATCGATTGCGCTTCTCACAATTAGTAGGCTAAAGGGAAAAACAAAATTTATAGGGTCACTCGTGACTCAAGGCCTAAGTGTATTTCTACAAATTCACCGTGTCTACATGTAGTAATGGAGAAAATGAGCATGTTCAAGGTGACTTCTAAAACAAAATTAATTCAAACACTTACCACTCATTGCAATCAGTTAGAGAATATACAAAATTGAAGACATATACAAGAACTACCATATTCATTGCACAATTATTTCAAAAGAACAAAAACATTCAATGCAACACACTCATATTCACAATAGAATTCTTCAAGGATCTAGATTAGACCAATTAGAAGAGCATAGCACAAAATTGTTGGTTGAGGACCCACTACAATGCACGAGCCCTATAATAGTAACAATCCAATCTAAATGGTTAAAGCTAAAAATTAATTTACTAAATCTAAACAAAACTGCAATTGAATCTATATAGACTATTATTTTATCACATTTTCTTTATTAAAAACACAATCATTTCCAACAACATAAACAAAACCAACAACTAACATAACAACATAGTGATCATATCATTATACAAACCAATAACCATATAAATATAAAAAATGCCCCCTATTACTAAATTTGGCAGTATCCTCAATGCTGTAAAAATAATGCAGTAAAAAAAGTGTAGAAGGGGCCCCTTATGATGATCCAATCATGAGGAGTCTGGTCTGGGACTCAATGCCCCCATCTTGACCGGTAAGGATGCTGGATGGATCAAACATATCACTGAGGTCTTTTGATTTTCTTCTTCCCACTAAACTAGTCTCCCAGACTGACCTCCTCCATATATCCTACACTGTATCCTCCTCAATCAAGTTGTGGTATTCAATGTCCAAATCACAGATATCAGGAAACATATCATCTTTCTGACTAGTAGGGGTCACTTCAAAATACAAGATATCCTCATCCTCTATGGTGACCTCAAAATCCTTAACATCCTAAGAACCAACAATATTACCAATATCATAAATATGATGTCTTTAGACTTCAACAAAGTGTTATCAACCTTTATGGTAGCAACTTGTAACACATAGGAGTCAGACCCTGGGAGCCACAGAGCATACATAGAAACTGAGTCACCTTATAAGACTCATATGAACCCCTAGATGTTGAATACATGTAATGACCCTCAGGGTTATTTTCCTATTTTTATGATTCCATGTGTTTGGAGCATCCTTATAACTGCCCCATCTAATTCATAACTTACTGGGACTAGTTTTCATTCATTGATAGTTTTAAAGCTTGATTTCCTTTTAATTATTGTTAATTTGGTCATATCTCATCTTAAAATTCCTTGAATTGTCATTTTTCGATTTCATTGAGACCATAATATCAATTGCATAAATATTTAATATATGGAGTGTCAAAATAAGACTCTATTTCCATTTCATATCCCTTTTAGAATGATTTAAAAAAAATCTGCTAGACCCAACCTTCTCTATGTTCACGAGCTAGTGGTGGCATTTGTGAAGGCTTAGCCATGACATCTCTCCATATTTGTGGAAGGGCACCGCGTTCATGGAGAACCACTTGGAAACCCCAAATAAATACTTATTCTTCTTATATTGGCTGGAAAGTTCCAAAAATACTCTCAATTTCCTCCGTTATTGAGCCTATAAACAGTTATCTAAAGGTTTATTTTTTGGTTTTTATCTATGGAGTTGTATCTTGGTGGTTCCATGATCTTTCCTATCGGGTAGTTTCTTCTATTTTCCTTACTTTTAAAGTTTTTCATATTCTATAAACTTTCCATGCTTATTTCTTTATATTATATCATTGGTTTGAGCCTGATTTTGTACCATATGATCTATGAGTTGTGATGTACATATTGGCATAAATATTCTACTTTTCTGAGCTATAAGGGTTTATGGACCCTTCTTAGTTTTAATTCTGGCCCTACAGTCTTTATAGAAATATGAATCTTTTTTTACTATTGTTGACATATTGTTTATGCTTTGCTACCTCATGTGACTTCTAAACTCATTTGTGATTGTCAAATATCTCCACACACTCCTCAAATTTACCATTAGAATCAAGGTAAGATATGGTTTATTTCCTTCAGACTGGGTAGTTAGTATTGTATATTCTTGGTAAATTGCCAGCTCAGTCGGGGTTACTAGCTGGAGCCCCATTATAGTTGCCGACCTATATTGCTTGCCTTTTCACTTGTTATATACCCATAGGTCTATAAGGCCCTTCCCCATGTTTCATGATATGTCTGGAATGTTGTTAAGGTTGGCAAGGGGATTACACTAGTTATTAGAGTGTAGTAGCTTCCCTGGTTTTAACTTGTACCATTATAAATAATCTAGACTGCGGATTTATTATGTTTTCCAAGCATGCAATGATGTTTTAAAAGGTAACTGGGTGTTTGGAAGAATGATAATTGGAAAAGTGATTTCTTATCTATTATTAATGTTCCATGACTGCGCTCATGAGAATTATGGAGCTATTTTCTCACACCATTTGATCCTATTTCCTTACTATCACTGTGATGTCTTGATATTGCCTACATAGCGACAATTGAATTTACTGAGTTTTGCATTTTTCTTACATGGATATATTTGATTTGTCCATTTACATATAATATATAGGCTAAGCCTAGGTTTTGGCATTTTTTTCCTGATGACTTTGCGCTATTTGTTTTATTACAAGGATTTTGTATGTGGGATCGGATCCTTCCACGGGGTTTTCGATCCAGGTCACTATATATGGCATGATACATAACCTAGGGAAGAAGTATACATGTAGAGTAGTTGTATACATAAAGTTATCATGCGTATCCTTCTTGCGTGGCTAAGTGTCAAGAAGGGTGCATAATGGCACTATTTACTTTTTTCAGCACCCTTTTGTATTGCATTCTTTGTGACCGACTATACCCTTTAGGATTATAGGGAGATTCCCATTGGGTTACTTATGTTTGGTGTGTTTTATTTATGGGTAGTCCTATTGTGTTTACCTTCCTTCCTTCCTTACAATTATATTAGTCCATTACTCGGCTCGTATTCTCTTTTATGATCCTTCTTTTTTGTGGTTATATTGGAGCTCCAGGTACTTGTCATGTTGTTCACGTTCTGTATGTGCCTTAGGCCCATTATTCCCATACAATGATAGCTGAATTTTCAATGTACTTATGAATAATTACTATGGTGACCCCTTCCATATCTGTTTTTGCATGTATTGCCATATTTGGTTATGACCCTTTTTTTTTACCTTGATTACATTTAGTTTTTCCTGGCCGACCTATGACGCCTACTGAGTACCTGTTGTTTTGGTAATTACGCTACACTTTTGCATTTTTTTTTATGCAGGTCCTAGCATGATTCATAATGGAGGATATGGTAGTTCGAGATAGATTGGAGCCATTTTAGAGATACAGTGAGCAACTGGCAATCTTTCTGACCAATTCTCGTTCTATCATAGAGTTGTCCTAGTTTTTATCCAGGATAGATATGTTTTAGTATTCCCCATTTCAGATTGTATTTTGTACTATTTTATAGATAGATTATCTATAGCCATGATACCAGGTTCTGGGGATTTACTTTTAGTTGTGCATTTGGTTTCCTTCTCTTCATCTATTTCTCTTTTGTTTTTGGCACTTGGTACTAGACATTCACTTAATTTTCTGGTTCGGGGTTAGGATTCTCTACAGGTGGGAGGTTGATGCCATAAAAACTTGATTTTTAGTTCATGACAATATCTCTAAACTATCACACATTAGTGGAAGAATAAAACAATAATAAAGCTGAACTAGTAGGCCATCTCACATATCAACAATAATATTAGAATATTATGAAAAATTCAAATCATATACCACTACATTATGTGTCTAATAGATTGTAAGTACTCAAAATTCTACTAATAGTACAAGTTCCCTGCTAGCCTTATAATGAAGTAAATGAATGTTCAATGACTAATCCACTCTAATAAAAAAACAAAAATGAAGTCTCTCCGATCAGTGCGAACTCAATTAAAACTCTAGCAGCTAAAGATAGTAGATTTGGTCAACCTTGAGGATAAGGATGGCTAGCCTAACATACATATGAAATTATGCAACAAAATAGTATACAGTAATTGCATCGAATATACTAGTAAGTTGGATGGGCACAATAACATGCAATATCAACATGAACAACATGAATATAAATTAACCATAAAAAGCTATGCATTGCATGATGAAATACAATTCAAATCATTTATTCAGAAAAAATTTAAGAAATGTTGACAATGTAAGAAACATAGTTCATTTCAAATCATAAGTAATAATTTCAAATATTGACATAACATATTTTGTAGGAGGTTCTATAGCCGACATATAAGACCATGTGAGTAGTCATGGAATACAAAAAATTACCAGTTGAACGGTATACCTTGCCCCTCCACAGGCTCGGTACCTAACAAGCAACCTAGTAGATCCAACTATACCGGGTCTTTCATAATAAAGCCTTTTAGGATGTATGGAATCCTGTGGTTGGAAAAATAGTTATGGGATTGGGCCTTCCAACCTAACCGTATTGATGCTAATACAACTCCCAAAACATACCAAAGCTTCTTACTAGACAAGTTTAAACAAGTTTTAGTGAAAAACTAATAACAATATCATGTCTTTGCCTCTTTGGGTAAATTCTTTTCAAATCATCCTTACTTTAACGAAACCATATCTACTCCTAAATCTTAGGAAATTACTTTAACAAATTCCCAAATTTTAATGTTCATGACTTAATTTCATTTAATAATTATATGCTTTAGTATTATCAAGTTAGAAAAATTTAAGTCCACAATTCATCCAAATCTTAACAACAATTTATATAAACATGAACCTTGGTATAATAATGCAGGAATTTATATAGACTAAGTCAATGCAAAAGTTGGAACATAGAAATACAAAAACTACATTGCATTGAATTTTAGGGAAATAACCCTAGCAATATCAATCATGAAAAATAGTGTAGGGGAAGAAAAAGGGTGGAAACTTTTCCTTGTTAATAAACATACATACCTGAAACTTTAATGAGTTATTTTGTTTAATTTGAAGAGAATGTTTGCTCTTTAAAACCCTAGTTCTTAATCCTTGAGAGAAAAGGGATCAGTGTTTCTTTTGCTTGTATTTTTTGTGATTAATAATAAAATAATAAAGTTTTAGGACTTTATATTAGTGGTTATCAAGACAACAATGATGTGGTATAATTCACTAAGGAGTGGGGAATGACAAAAGAGTCCCTGTTAAAAATAGATTTAAAAGTGAACTGGAAGGTTTTGATGGGTCGCTTAACAGTACGTCATGTAACTTGACAGATTATAAAGTGATCAGTGAAATCTGCACCAATGATGAAGCACTTGATAGGTTCGACGAGTCCCTATATGTCCCGTTATCCTGATTTACAGTTCTTGATTCAACACTTATAAAAATTCAATAATTTGGGGAATTGAAGGTCAGGTTTTACGGGTGGGTTCCACGGTTCATGGAATTCTTTCAAGACTCATAGAACTGCCTATGAAAACCTGGAAGTTCCAAATTCAAATGAAATTTTACAAAATTTATTTGATTAACCCATGGAACATGATACAGGAGTTTGTAGGTGTTATAATATATCTTCATTGGTTTCTTTCATCCTCAAATGATGATTTAAGACAGTAGAAAGCTAAAAAGACTAACAAATAGGTAGAATGACTTAGAAAATGATTTAAACATCTTAACGATCTATCAAAAATATTTCTACCCTTAACTCAGCTTAAACATATGCATCCCATTATTATGTATGCCAACTACCATGGTTACATCAATAAATGCACAACTACTCACATAAGGACTCATGGATATAACCTACATGCTATGCTATTTATAACAGACATACGAGAGAAAATCTGGAAAGAGAGACTTTGGGACTAGAAGGAAATATGTGTGGTTACTTATCCATCATGTATGCATAAGATTTCCAAATTACTCCCATAACTCACTGATTGCACCATAGAACCTTGACTGATGCTATCTCCCTATTATTAAGCTTGCGAACCTGCTTATCTAGGAGATAGACTGAGAGTTCTTCATAGGTCAAGCTGTCTTTAACATTAATGTTGTCCACATGAAAAAAAGGAAGGATATCACAAGAACTTTCTCAATATGGAGATGTGGAAGACTAGATGTATAGCTTCCAGCTCTGAATAAAAATCTAACTTTGTAGCAACATTTAACTAACCTAGTTGAAATGGCCGAATGAAATGTGTAATGAGATTTCTTGTCATTTAAATCCTCATAACTTCTTTAATTTGACACACCTTCAGTAATACCCATTCACCAACATGAAACTCCAACCTCTTCGTTATAACTATATAAGACTTTTTCCTACTTTGGCAGTCTTCAACATTTCTAGAATGAGCTAAACCTTTTTCATAGACTCAATAAACGATTTTGGACCTACCAAAGTTGTGTCACCTAATTTGAACTAACCAATATGAGATCGACACCTCCTTTCATAGAAGGCCTCAAATGTGGAAATCTAGATATTAGCATGATAATTTTACAGTAAGTGAACTCTATTAATGGAAATGGGTTGTCCCAACTACATGTGAAATCAAGTGCGTAATCTCTCAGCATATCCTTTAGATTCTTGATGGTCCATTTAGCCTGACCGTCTATCTGCGGGTGAAAAGTCGTAATGAGGTAAACCTAAGACCCTAAACTTTTCTAGATAGAATTTAATAAATGCAAAGTGACATGTGTACCTCTATCTAAAATAATAGACAAAGGTACACCATACAGGTGGGCAATCTCATGATGATACAACCTACAATAGTCCTTTGTCGAAAACCAGTGTGGACACGTAGATAATAGGATGATTTGGTTAAACTGTTCACATTCACCTAACTGGAGTCATGTTTTGTCATAGTCCTCGACAAGCCAGTAACGTAATCCATATTTATGACTTCCCATTTCTAGGCTGCAATTTCAAATCACTGCATATCACCTGCTAGCTTTTAATTTTTGGCTTTAACTTGCAGAAAATTCAGACACCTAACCACAAATTCAGCTACGACTACTTTAATCCCTTCCAACCAATACACTTTTCTCAACTTCCTATACATCTTAGTATCACCTAGATGAATAGAATATCGAGAGTTGTGATCTTTGGAAAAAATACTTTCCATCAAAACATCAATATTTTTTACATATAACCTACCCTCAAACCACCATATTCCAATTTGGAGAAAACTTTGCCGTTATGCCTACTAAACATACTCGTCAACCAAAGTAACAATGGATCGCTATCCTACTTTTCTTTCACCTCTACTACTAGGGAAGACTCCAATGCATTTAGAAACAACATCCTACCATCCTTAGCATCAACCAACCTAATCCCA
>JBDJHY010524816.1:0-17008 GCA_039654485.1 Withania somnifera
AGAAATTCGTCCCGTTCCGTCAGTCCCGATCCGGTATCGATCCATCCCGGTCGGATACTGGTCTATCCCGGTAATGCCAAACCTTAGTCTAGTGAGAGCGTTGGTTAGCTTACCAGTATAGTTGTGGTGATTTTGAGTTGTTGGATTAAGCTTTGAGTAATTTAGGCTTAATGGTTGACTTGGTCAACATTTTCTTGAAATAATATCATATCCCGATTGCGACTGTACCATTGAGTTTGAAATATTGTTTCGAGTGTGCATACATAATTTGTTTGTGTAATTTGGACTTTGAAAACATTTGATTGGTGATTTAGAATATTTCTACACTTAGATGTTTGCTGTCAAAACTTGTATCTGGTGCAGGTAAAGTGTTCATCGTGATCCCGGAACATTTCTACACGATCGCGATGCTTTCAGTTTTCCTCTACGCGATCACATCCCTGACTCACGTGATTGTAAAGGATTGTTCCTTTTACGTATAACGGTCGTGGTGACTTTTTCCGCGGTCGTGATCCGTTCCTGTTCCTTCCTTAAGAGTGATTGTGTGTCTTCGTTAATGCGATCACGATGCATTACTATTCCATATTCATTGCGATCATAATGCATTCTTTTGCGATCCCGATGACCAAATCACTTACTCTACGCAATCGCGATATAATTTCACGTGATCACGATGAGTAGTACTGGTAGTTTAAATATTTCCTGCATGATTTTTCTGTTCATTCCACAATAAAACCTTTCATATTTTCTCTCCGTTTTTGGACGAACATCATCCAGAAAGTTCATCGACATTGAGAAAAAGTTCCCCAAAGTTTTCCCTTTGATTCCCCGGATATTAGCAAGTCTTCTTCCCCTTTTTATTTATTGGAAGATGACACTTTCCCTCCATTTATGCCCTATATATGAATTCTTGATTTCATCAATTGTATAAATCCATAAATCCTTAGTTATTGAGTAAATTCTTGTTCATTGTGGCTATTTTACTTCCTAGTAATCTTTTCCTTTAAAATTCCATTGCATAAATCCATGAAAGATTGAATCTTTGGTTCTATTTTATTAAATCTTTTTGGGCCATTTTGAAACCCTTTCCGCACTCAAATTGTGCTCATCTTTGGAGCATAGGTTCCTGGTAATGCTAGGAACCCCGTGGTGAAGTTTATTTTCAATTCCGGCAAGTGGGTCCCACGGGCCTATTTTAGGCCTAGTTCGAAACTTAGAATGAATTACATCGTAGACTTATATTGATCCTTGTATTTTTTATATGAGTTTCAGAGTTGTTGGAGATTATTTGATATCAGTCGGAGTAACATTGGATTTGCAATGCATTATTCGTCGGACGACAGGTATGCTCCGTAGGGCTATCTCTGGGTATATAGCTTGATAATTGTACTAAATAGCAGTCGTGGGCTGGGATTCTAGGTTGTTATCGTGTACTTGGACCGCTTCTTTATTCTATTCCCCATTGTTCCTATGTTGGCATTAGTTGAAATACAACGATCGTGACTTAGAAATTGCCTTGTGATGGCTTTAGGATGACTCTGAAAGTAGTAGAATGCTGATATGTGGGTTGGTTTTGGGTTTTGGACTCAGATTTAGACTGTTGTGTTGTCCTACTAGTTATAGCTTAGACGTGCCTATACAAGGCATAGGTTGGCTATTGTATAGTATATGTTGTACATTCATTCAACGAGAGGTTGATCCACAGGCTCCATGTTAAGAGTGCATTAGGACTGTGTCCCGTATCACCACTTGATTTTAATACCATAGAGGCTAGATACTAATAATAAGAGCAATGATGGATAATGACATAACGTATGATAAGTTTGAATAATTTGATAATAATCTAAGTTAAACGATCTTTTGATGTTTTATAGTCAGGAGTGTATCAAGCACCCGGTATTACTATTTTTACTTGTTTTAGTCCATACTTCACACTTTGTCATCGGAAAATATCATTTGACTAATTAATGCTGGGACTTGAGTCCGACTATGTTCGGCAATGAGTACAGTCGCTGGCACTTGAGACTGTTGTCGTATGGCACTGAGTACAACTTTTCGACACTTATCACACCTATTGGCTTGGAGACTTTGATGATATATGTTCCATTATGGATGTTCGTGATAACACTATATTGAGGCGTTGGATGCCCTAACTTGCCGAGTACGACTTGATCATACTACTGTTTTGAGGCATTGAATGCCAGACTGTGAGACTCTTAAGGCTTTGTGACTTGGGGTATGAGATTATGATGACATTATAGATTGTACGTTGTGGGCGTACCTCCATGGACCTTGCCTCTAGGCTGTGGAAACGTGAAGGAAGGTAATGGATGGAGAAAGGATATACGGGAACAAGGGTTAGCCTTCCATGGATTTTTCTTGCTGGGCCCTATGGGTACCGGAGGAGAAACGTACATAGGACTGGTTACTTCATGTAAGTGTATTTACTTTTCTACACTTATCTCCCTCAGTGTACCCCTGGCTGAGATGTTAGGCCTATGGGTGAGCATGGTTTTCGTGTTTAATTTATTTATTATATTGCTGATTTAATGCTTAGTGATTGTAGTGTTACTTTTGAGACCTTCTGGTTATGCGGGATAATTGTGCTAGATATCTTTTGCTTATTTTCTTCCATTACTTGAGGTTACCGGTATACTATCCATGTTCCATCCCTGTCTTTTATTTGACTCATGATTAATTATTGTTATTAGTTGCATATATTGCTGCAAGGATTTCGGGTACATCCTTGTTTCTTACCTGAGATCCTATTATGTGATATAGTTAGTAATGACCTGCTCTACTTGTTCTTGAATCTTATCTGAGTAGCTAGCTTGCATGATGTACTACTTGGTTTTATGAACCTATTTTATTGTTTTTCGTTATCTACTACTTTTATTATTGTTATGTGCCTAGTTGTCCCTCGAAGCCTACTGGGTATAGGTTGCTTCTCGACTTGTACTCATACTACACTTGTTCCTCTAGTGCAGATCCGAGTACTAATGGCCGACTTTTATCACGGTTTGCTGTTCGTGGTTGTTGATACTTACTTCAAAGATTCATGGTGAGCTTGACGTCCATGTATTCTTTCTTCTCTTCAGATTTGGATTGGTCTCCTTGTACTTTTGGAGATATATTTATACTAGACTTTGGTTTTATGCTCTGTTCTTAGAAGTGCTGTTTTGTTACACTAATACTGGGTTTCTAGAAATTTGTTGACTCATTGTAGTTCCTCTACATTAAGTATTTTTCCTTTCCCTTATATTTTACTATTGTACTTGTTCTTTCCTCTATTGGTGTGGTATCCCTCCACTTCGGCTTTGGGCTACAGGGTTGGTTCTTCTACTAGTGGTATTATAGATGCCATCATGATCTGACAAATTGGGTCGTGACAAATTGGTATCATATCTCTAGGTTCTTCAATGTCAGTGTTCAAAACAAATGTCTAGTACAGTCCTTGGATTGACTCAGAGACGTCGTGGCTTATCTTCAGGAGGCTATAGTGATATGTAGGAGAGTAACTCCTTCTTTTTAATCCTATGTAGTGCGTAAATATTTGATGGTTTCTTGAAATTTCTCACTCATTATCATCACTCTTTCGCAGATGCCTCGTACACGTTTATCAGAAGCTAAGAAGACAACCTTGACTCCTGCCAGAGCACCTGTAGAAGTACCTACTCCTGCTAATACTCCTTAGACTCTAGAAGAGCTACACCACATATTGCAACACTTGCTGTAACACGTATTGCAGTAAATTATTCCAGCGCCTGGTGTAGCACCTCCTCGAGATATCCCATCTTGTGGAAATTGCTTAATGCCTATGTTGGTCCCCCTACCGATGGGACACAGATAGTCGTTCCAGTACCACGACCTACAATTGCAGTTCCTCTAGTGCAACAATTCCACCAGTTCATCCTATTCGGCCAGTACAGCTTGTGCCACCAGCAGTTGTTCCTGCACCTCCTCAGGTTCTTCTAGAACCAGCTGTTGTTCTGGTAGATGAGCAACAAGTAGCTATGACAGATTTAGAGTAGAAGCTCCTGTTGAGGTTTTTGAGATTAGATCCCCCTCGGTTCACTAGTGTTTTGGGGGGAAGACTCTTATGAGTTTATAAAGGAGTGTGAAGAGAGATTAGGTAACATGGGTATTCTAAAGAGCCATGGAGTGGCTTTCACTTCTTACCAGATGCATGGCGCATCCAAGTAGTGGTGGAGATCCTTTGTTGCTTGTAGACCAATGGGTTTACTCCAATTTACATGGTCTGAGTTAAATGAGGAAGTTTTTCTCGAGGGCTGAGAGGGAGCGTTTGAGAGAATAGTTCAACAAGCTTGAACAGGGTTCTATGTGAGTTCCAGAGTATGAGGCCTGTTTCCAGCAGTTGTCTATCTATGGGGTGGAACTTATGCCTACAGAGCGGATCGGGTCCGCAAGTTTGATACCGGGTTGCAGGATAGACTGCGAGAGTCAATAGCATTATTGGTTTATGATGGCCGACCATTCTAGGACGTAGTTTATTGTTAGCGCTCAAATTACACTTCCTACTGAAGTATAAGTGATCGTTGGTAAACTATAAAACCCAACTAGGTTGGGGTCGATCTCACAGAAAATATGGTATCGAATGTACGCCTAGTAGCAGTGCTTAGTCAGTTAGTTTTTCTTTCTAGCAATAAACATAAAATAAAAAGAAGGGGGATTATGTATATGAAAGTATTCATAGCTATTGCTTGTGATTATGGAGTAATTCAAGTATTTTGTTAATCTAGGTTTATGTTCACTAGGTTCAACAAACCTTTGGATTGTAATCTTGTACGGTTGTGCAATCTTTCCTATATGTCGAATTACCTATAAATTCGATACTATTCATCTAAGTATTTTTCAACCTTTAATCCTAGATGAAGCTCTTTTACACTGGGTTAGGGTTGTGAAATAGTGTGTTGTCCTTATCGTGGTAATGCAAGAGGAGTAGTCTTGCTACAACAACAACCATTGGACGAGGGTTAATGCTCCAAATTTCTTAGTATAATCTCAACTACCAGTTTTAACCATTGGGTTAGTGCTAGTTAAACCTAAGCATATTCTAGTGTTTGCAACCACTAAACTTTGTTTATTACAATGTTCATACGCTGGAGTAGATGTACAACCATATGTAAATTACAACCCTAATAAAGTTTTACCCATGGATCCCATAACCCTAGAGTTGGGGTTTAGCCACTCATTGATATTAACATACAACAGTAAAACGATAAATAAGCTTTCAATTGATTGTAGAATAATGATCAATGAACTCTACACTTGTGTTCTTGAGAAAATATATAAATCAAAACCCTAAGTTCAAGAATCTTTGATAATAATAAGGATTTTTATGACAATTATCAAAATTCAAAAGTCTTTTTTCAAACTACCCTAATTTTGGTATTTATAGAGCATGAGTGTAAGTGCAATATCAGAAAATCCAGTCATCACTCAGCCTTGGATAGTCTGTTGGACGAATCATCTAGTGATAGACGGACCGTATAGTCTTCCGTCTGTCACCTCTAATATGTATTAAACTTCCCATCAGGCGAGAGATCTTGGATGAACCTTCACCAATCAGACAAACAATCTCTTTAGGTCTTCTAGTCTTTGGTCCTATCCAGTGTATATCTGATGGGCGATGGATTCAGATGAACCGTCTGTTAGTGGGCGTATCTTCCAATCCACCATATGACTTGGCCTTCTTATCCAATGCCTTTCCTTTTGGGAATTGGCCTTGGACGAGTCATCTAGTGATAGGCAAAATGTCCAAGACTCTTGCAAAACTTGCCCTTTGTGTCCCTTAGAACTATAACATTAACTTATTCACTACTGATCAAAGTATCGACCTACTGAAAACTAAGTTGTAATTGATAAGGTCAAGCCTATGGCTATTGTGTGTAAACTTTTTCGAGTGAAACATTGAAAGACCTTTCACAAGGCTTCTGTCCCTTAGAATTATAACATTAACTTATTTACTACTGATCAAAGTATCAACTTGATATCACAACAAAGAAGACCCACACAAAATGAAATTTATTTACATTGGGACTGGGAAAGTATCATCTCACACTCATAAAAAAATCTAATTGTATACATAATAGCCATAGGCTTTTCCTTATCAATTACAACTTAGTTTTTAGTAGGTTGATTTGAATCACGCTAGGACTTTGTCTGGCTTATAATGTCGGTTTGAATGCTGGTAGGGCATGATTTGGGAACTTAATGACTGACTCAGTTTGTTCCATTACCCTTCTTTTTCTCTTCCATCATTTTCCTTTTCACAATCTTCTTTACTTAGTACTTGTCCTCGATCCCCTTTGTTATACAACTTGAACTCCTCCCATTTTTTTGTATACTCTTTACACATAGTGTCATGCATATTGACGTATAGGTCTTTTTCTTTTCTTTTGTATGAGAAATCTTCATGGTTGCCACCCTCAACCTAAATTCAAACGTTGGTTGAAGACACATTATTCACTACTGGACTAGGACAAAGACAGAATGATTACCACATATTATTTCACAGTGTTTTCTAACCAGCCACCTTAGACCTAGGTTACAATGCCTAAATCTAGGTTCACAATATCCAATAGACAATCAGGGCCACAACTTCTCAGATTTTCTTTTTATTCTTCTTTTTCTCAAGGGTAATTCAATAGTTGGTTTCAGAAAGATGTTAAAGGGTTCAACTTGGAAACTCAACACTTATTTGGTAACTCTTTTAAGGCTTTAGAGACTCACCATAGAAGGCCCAGGATCATTTCATATTAGCCTACTACCTACTTAGTTGAAATTTAAACTGGGAAAGTTCTAGATATTATATACACAAAAAGATTATACTAAATTACTCTCCCACACTTGCAAGTAGACACTCATATCAATGTAAACTTGTTAAGAAAATGGTTTTGGGAATAAAAAACACAATCAATAGCATCCTTACTGTACAGTTTGAACGAAATACAATCAACACTTGATAGAAACCAACAAATATCTTGATACTGAAATTTTCTTATATACATGGGTAGTAGTGTTTAATGAAGTACATCCAAATACATAAATAAAAATATATCAGAATAAACCTAAAATGCTAGTTTTCCTAGATTTCATGCCTAAGGTAAAAGATTCCGGGAATAAAAACCCTTAGAGGCATAAAATAATACAAGTTATAAAACAAATAAAATGCACACCCCTCCCATACAAAAATGGTGCATTGTCCCCAGTGCATGACATATAAAGTGTAATAATATAGAAAAAGAAAGTGTACCTCAACACCTCCGTGATTTGGGTTGCCTCCCAATATCTCTTGATTTAAAGTTGTGGCACCATGAAATTCTCATGATTACTCAGACAACCTCAAGTATAATATGCTCCATAAAGTGTATTGCCTCAATAGATTTGTGGAATTTCTTAAGGTGCTGCCTGTTTATTTTAAACCTGTTATTCTTTTCATTTTCCAATTCTACTGCTCTTGATGGAAAAACTGTTGTGACCAGGTATGGGCCAGACCATTTCGGCTTGAACTTATCTGGGAATAGCCACAATAATGAAATAAACAAAAACACAAGATCTCTTGGATTAAACTCTGTCTGCTCAATTCTTTGATCATGATACTTCTTCATTCTCTCCCCATATATTGATGCCCTTGCATAAGACATGGTACAAAACTCATCCAGTTTATTTATTTGGTCCAGACGTAGTTTGATGGCTGCGTTCCAATTTAAATTCACTCTTTTTATCTCCCTCACTGCCTTATGTTCGAGTTCTACTAGCAAATGACAGGACTTCCTATACACTAGTTGAAAATGGGACATACCTATTTGTGTTTTAAATGTAGTTTTGTAAGCCCACAAGGCGTCATCCGACTTATGAAACCAATCAGTCCTGGTGGAATCCATTATTTTACCCAAGATCAACTTGATCTCTCTATTGGAAACTCCACCTGAACACTAGTTTAAGGATGATATGATGTTGGCACCTTGTGCTTCCTTCACCCATACTTAGCCAACACTACTCTGAAGGCCTTATTACAGAAGTGAGAGACTCCATCACTGATGATCACTCTTAGGGTCCCAAATTTGTTAAAGATGTTCCTTCTATGAAAATACATAACCCTCTTTCCCTCGTTGTTAGGTAGGGAGACAACTTCAACCCACTTTAAAACATAATCAATAGCCACCATGATGTACTTCTGGCCATAGGAACTGACAAAGGGGCCCATGAAGTCGATTCCCATACGTCAAAGAGCTCAACCTATAGGATACAAGTCCAAGGAACTCCTTTCTTGTGTGAAACATCTCCTTGTATCTAACACTGCTGACATGACTTTACAAAATCATATGCATCACGAAGTATTGCAGGCCAAAAATAACCATACTGCTGGATTTTTTATACAGTTCAAGCACTCCTATGATGCCTTTAAGATGGTGATGAATGAAATGCTTCAAGAACATCTCCTATTTCCACTTTTAGACGCATCCACATATCATACTATCTGTACAGAGCCTAAACAAGAAAGGCTTATCCCTAAAGTAGCTTTTGACATCATGGAGGAATTTGTGTTTAGCATGCCAGTCCTAGACTTCTGGTATGATGTTGTAGTTTGTAAAGTCTGTATACCATGGATCCCTATCTGTCTTAATAGCCAAGACCCTTTTATCATGGAAATCGTCTTTAATTTTTACATCTACCTTTTCTTGCTCATCTTCCTCAAGTCTTGAAAGGTGATCAACCACTTGATTTTCACACCCCTTACAGTCTATCACCTCAAAATCAAATTATTGTAAAGTAGTATCCAGCAGATTAACTAAGGTTTAGCATCTCTTTTTTCCAGAGATATCTTAGGGCTGCATGATCAGTATGCACTACCACTTTGGTTCCCAAAAGGTAAGATCTGAATTCTTCAAATGCATAAAGCAAAGCCAATAACTCTTGCTTAGTATCAGTGTAGTTCTTTTGTGATTCAGTCAAAGCTTTTCTAGAATAAAAGATAGGATGAAAAATCTTCTCCTATTTCTACCCAAGCACAACTCCCAGTTCCACATCGCTAGCATCACACATCAACTCAAAAGGCTTTGCCCAATTAGGCCGTATCATAATTGGTACAGTGACTAGTTGTTGTTTTATCCCTTCAAAGGCTTTCAAACAAGCTTTGTTGAACAAGAACTTCACTTCTTTCTTAATGAATTTGAATAGGGGGCTCGAAATTTTTAAGAAATTATGAATAAATCTTTGGTAAAAACCTGCGTGACCCAAGAATCTTCTTAACCCCTGAAAAAAATTGGGCGGTGGTAGCTTTTCAATCACCTCTACTTTTGATTTATCCACCTCAATACCTTTTGCTGAAACCTTGTGCCTAGGATGATGCCCTCTCTGACCATAAATGAACTTCTCCCAATTGAGAACGAGATTCACTTCAATGCATCTTTGTAGGGAATTTCCCAAATTAGTTAGGCAATCCTCAAATGTGTCACCTACATTGGAAAAATCATCCATCAAGACCTCCATAGAGTCCTCCACCATATCCGAGAAAAGTGACATTATGCACCTCTAAAACATAACTAGGGAATTGCACAATCAAAAGGGTATATGTTTGAAATCAAATGTACCATAGGGGCATGTGAAAGTGATTTTTTTCTTGATCTTCAGGTGCTATGGAAATTTGGTTATATTCGAATACCCATCTAAAAAACAGTACCAGCCCCGACCTATAAGACGGTCTAGCATTTGATTCATAAATGGCATAGAAGAATGGTATCAAAGAATAGCAATATTCAGCTTACGATAATCCTTACAGATCCTCCACCCAGTCACAAGTCGTTGTGGGATTAAGTCATTTTTATCCACCACCACTGTCATGCCTTCTTTCTTTGGTACACATTAAACTGAACTCAACCCTCTGTTGTTTGCAATTGGGTAAACAACCCCAGCATCCAACCATTTAATAATCTCTCTTTTGACAACCTCTTGTATAGATGGGTTAAGTCTCCTCTGGTGTTCTCGGCTGGGCACACTATCAGCCTCTAACTCTATACGATGTAAAAATATATCTAGTGGAATACCGATAATATCTGCAATAGTCCAACGAATCGCCATCCTGAACTTCTTCAAGACATGGAGCGGGGTTGTGACCTGCTGATCTATCAACTGTGTTGCTATAATGATTGGAAAAGTGTTGTTGGTTCCCAGAAAGGCATACCGTAAATGGCTTGTGGGTTCTTTGAGTTCCAAAGACAAGGGTTGTTCAATCGATGGTTTTACTGGTGTCCTCAGCCTATTTTGTAGGTCTAAGTCGAGCTTTCTTTTCTCATATAAGTAATACCCTACCCCAGTTAAGGAATTTATAGTTTTCTCATACACCTCCATGCCTTCAGCGTCGTAATTCATCACAACCGCTGCCAATGGATCGATAAACAGTTTCTCTTCAATCTGGGGTTCTTTGAATTCATCCCATTCAACATCAATAAAGGATATTACATTATATCCCATGGCTGCTTTATGGATTTACATATGTTGAATGTTACCTCTTTAATGTTTAGTCAAAATTTCATCTCGCCTCTCTCACCATCCACTAAAGGTCTTCAAGTTTCTAGAAATAGTCTACCTAGAATAATGGGCACCTCGAAGTCAACGTCACAGTCAAGGATAACAAAGTCATCTAGAAAGATAAGATTGTTCACCTTAACAAGTACATCTAATAAAATTCCTGCTGTCGTCTTAACTGACTGGTCATTGTCACGACCCAATTTCGCGAATCATGATGGCCCCTACTATACCACCAGTGAAAGAACCAAACCCTGTAGTCCGAAGCCAAACAGGAGGACTACTACATTAGATTCGGAAGTATTTCAAAAGTCAAGATAAAATAATACGTAGCGGAATTCTTAAAGACTAATATATTCTATCCAAAATCCAATATCAGTGTCAAACGAACCACTAAGTACAGAATGCTAAAACTGAAGTAAGTGTAGTATAAAGACATCTCTAAAATACAGTGGAGATTAACAAAACATAAGTCCATAAAAAGCAAGAACATGCTGGACGCCAAGCTCACCCTAAATCTCCGATGTGAATACGATCCGAACGAACAACTGCCTGTATATCACGAACAGGAACCTGTACTCAGATCTGCACATGTGCAAGTGCAGTATGAGTACAAGTGGCTGAAGCAACCCATACCCAGTAGGCTTCGAGGGCCCAGTGAGCACATAACAATAATAAAAGCAGTAAATAACAAAGTACAAAAAAAAGGGTCATAGAAGCAAATAGTACAATACGGGAAAACTAGCAACTCAAGTATGAAACAAGTGTAACATAGTCTGATAGCGCTAGCTAATCACATACTAGGATCACCAGCAATGAAAGAGAATGTACCCGAATCCTTGCAAAGAAATATGTGAAATATAACATAATAAAAGGGGAATTAAAGAAGATAGGAGTAGAACATGGTCGATATACCGGTAACCTCAAATAAAGGGGTAAATAAAAAAATAAGAAGGTAAGGCACTAATCCCACATAACATGAACAACAAATAACTGATAAGTACTACTAAGCAGTAATACGAACACAAAGTAAACCAATTAAATGGTGAAAAATCCCTAGAAAGAAGTTTAGCATACACCATAGGAAACACGCTCACCGTAGGCCTTACATCTCAGCTAGGGTACACTGAAGAAAACAAGTGTGCAAGTAAACACAATACATGAAGTAACAGTCCTGTGTATGCATCTCCTCCGGTACCCGTAGGTCTAGCAGGCAGAACCCATGGAAGGCTACCAAATATTTCCCAGCGTATGTTATCCCTCATACTCCACATACCCCTCCTCTGCGTTCCGTGGAAGCTCGGAGGCAGGTCCAAGGGGGGTGCGCCACCACGTACCAATCTAATTTTATCATATCCTCACATCCCAAATCATAGAGCCTTTAAGGCGTACAAGCCCATCTCAATAATAATAGAGTCATATCCTCACATTCTAAATTATTGTGCCACATATCAATAATAGCGTCAAGCCCAACTCGACCAGTCAAGGCTTACAAGCTTGTATATCATCATATCTCAACAAAATCATCAACAAATCGGGTATCACTATGTATCATCACCAATAGTGCCACAAGTATCAAAATTTGTACTCACTGCCATACAACAATGGACTCAAGTCCCAGCGCTGTACTCACTGTCGATTTTGGGTCGGACACAAGTGCCAGTACTAATTAGTAAAGTGATATTTCCCTGTGCCAAGGTGTAAAGCTTGGGCTAAAATAAATAGAAATAGTGTTACCGGGTTCTCGATACCATATCGAGTCTAAATCAGTAAAATCCAATTACTTTTATTATTATTTAGTATCCTACTTTCTCATCTCATAACGTTATTCATCATTATTATCAAAATTTGTCTTTAGCCTCTACGACTCAAAAATCAAGTGGTGATACCAACCCAGTCCCAATGCACTCTCATCGGAGCCATAGGCCCAACCTCTCGTACTATAAGTGCACAACAAATCAACAAAATGTATATATATATCACATATAATCATGAAATATTCACATCCTATGCCCTGCATAGGTGTCTCTAATCAAATGCTAAGTCTCGAGCCCCATATCACTCGGGTGTCAAAATATCAATATCAATATAGAACGGATGAAAGGACAGTACAGGGGTACTATACAACTTAGCTACCTAATCCAAGGATGATATTTAGTACAGTTATTAAAGCTATAAGCCTAGAGATAGCCCTACAGAGCCTACATGTCGTCCAACGACAAAACGCTGTAATCTCATGAATATTTCTCCAACTAATATCAAATGATCTCCGAATGATCTAAAACTTGTGTCAATGAAACCTATATGCAAATACGAGTCTAACGGTGTATTTTATGCTAAGTTCTGGATCAGGCCCAGAATCGGGCCTAAAATGGGCTTGCGGGGCCCGTTTGCCAAAACTAAAAATAAATATTACTATGCGGTCCCCAACGCTATCAGGAACCCATGATCCGAAAATTGATCACAATGCAAATGCGAGAAGGGCTCCAAATCAGCCCGGACAGATTTGACCCTAAAGGGGTCAAAGTTTCAATCTTCATGTCTATAACGTTGAAATTATGGTGAATTAACGGTCTTAAGAGTAATGTATATCCAATTAACAAAGAATTATAAGAAAATAAATGAGTTATGGGATGATTTCATCAACCTCAACTTTTAGGCCATTAATGGTTGAAAACTAAGAAAATAAGGAAGAAGAAGGAAAGGAAACTCGCCCAATTCCATATAGAATCAATAGAGAATGTTATGAGGACCTTCTTTGACCTTGAATTGTTGTTTGAGGTTTTATTTTCTCTAAAGAATGGAATAAGATGAAGTATAGCTACTAAAGTAATAAAGGGGGATCATGCAGAAAATATATACTGCCAGACGCAGTATTCATCACGATCACGTGCCTTTACTTCGCAATCGTGTAGAGTAATCTGGGGCTGGTTATCGCGATTTAGTGCAGTGGGATCGTCTTGAAGGAAAGTTGACTTTGGTCAACAACTAAGTTTTAGGCTTTAAAATAGGCAATTTGAGACATTTTTCAATCGAGTAGCCAGGGATCTGAACTACCGGTCCCAGCAAGTCATAAATGACTTGGGGAAACTACCTAAAGACTCTAGAATGAAAAATGTTGCATATTTATTATAAATGACCATGAGGGTCATTAAAACATCCATTACTAAAAGGACTTTCGTACCCAAAAGTCAAGTAAAAGTATGGAATAAAAGGAAAGAGAATGTACCCGATGACTCAAACAGTTGTGGATACTACTTCCGCATCTCACTCTTGGTCTCCCAAGTAGCTTCCTCAACCAAATGGTGCCTCCACTTCACCTTAACCACTGGAATATACCTAGACCTCAAATTTCTCACATCCTTAGCCAAAATTTTCACTGCCTCCTCAACAAAGGTAGATCCTCATCTAGCGTCACTGAATCCTCCCGAATGACATGAGACTCATCGGGAATATACTGCCGCAACATAGAAACCTGGAACACCGGATGAATAAATGAAAGCATTAGATGTAAGGCCAACCTATAGGCAGCATCACCAACTCTCTCCAAAATCTCATATGGCCCACTATACCTGGGACTAAGCTTGCTCTCCTACCAAATCTCATCAAATTGCGCATAGGAGATAACCGCAAAAACAGTCTATCACCAACTCTAAACTCTAAGGCACAAAGCCCACGATCAACGTAGCTCTTCTGCCTATTATGTGTTGCCATCAACCTATCCTAAATCAACTGAACCAGATCAAGCAAATCAAGCAACAAGTATATAGCCTGGACTATAGCCTCGAAACCATCAAACAAAATAATGGGCGATCTACATCGCCTACCATATAATGCCTCAAATGGCGCCATCTCAATGCTGGAGTGATAGCTATTATTATAAGCAAACTCCGCCAATGGTAGGTATTGATCCCAATCACCACCAAAGTCTATCATACAATACCTCAGCATATCCTCCAATACCTGAATAGTCCTCTCGGACTGACCATCAATCTGCATATGAAAAGTCATGCTCAAACAAACCTCGGTACCCTAGTATCGTTGAACAGACCTCCAAAACTACAAAGTGAACTAGGTGCCTCTATCAAAAATGATATATACAGGAATATCATGCAATGTAACCACCTCACGAATGTAGATTTGAGACAAACACTCAGCATTATACAAGGAATTAGTACGAATGAAGTGTGTTGAATTGGTCAATCTGTCAACAATAACCCAAACTATATCAAAACCTTTTCTAGTCCATGGCAACCCAAAAACAAAATCCATACTTCTACTTCTAAGCTAGAATAGGGAGTCTTTATATCAAACCACTTGGTCGCTGATGCTCATACTTAACCTGTTGACAGTTTAAACACTTTGAAACAAACTCAGCAGTATCCTTCTTCATTCCCTTCCTCTAATACATCTGTCGTTGATCACGGTACATCTTGGCTGCACCAGGATGAATAGAATACCTGGAGCTGTGAGCCTCACACAAGATCAATTGTACAAAATCACCAATCTGAGGTATACAAATGTGACCATCAAATCAAAGCGCACTATCTGAACCAATAGAAGCTCTGTCGGCCTATCCAACTAACACCTGGCCACGAAGAGTAACCAAACGCTTATCCTCAAACTGACGCTATTAAATCTGATCTATCAAGGAATAGAACCTTCACTACCAATGGCCTCTTGAAAATTAACAAGGCTGCTAGGCTACCCATACTGACTGTTTTTCTGCTTAAGGCATCTGCCACAATAGTTGCCTTGCCCCGATGATATAGGATAGAAATGTCATAGTTTTTCAGTAGTTCAATCCACCTTCGCGTCTGGAATTTAACTCCCTATGAATCATAGTATACCAAAGATTACGGTGGTAGGTAAAGTCTCACACTGGTCCTTGTACAAATAATGCCTCAGATATTAAGCGCAGACGCTACCGCTGCCAAATCTAAGTCATGAGTGGGGTAGTTACACTCATGAAACTTCAGCAGCCTTGAAGCATATGCAATAACTCAACCCTGTTGCATCAGAACACAACCCAAACCAACACCAAAAGCGTTACAATATACGAAGATTCCTGACCCTCCACTGTAAAGGCCAACACTAGTGCTGAAGTCAACAAGTCCTTGAGCTTTGTAAAGTTTAACTCACAATCATCAAACCACTAGAAGGAAACATCCTTCATGGTAAACTTAGTCAAAAGCACTGCAATCGATGAGAACCTCTCGATAAAGTGTCGATAATACCCAGCCAAACCAACTAAACTACGAATTTACAAAATAAAAGTCAATCTTGGCCAATCATGTACCGCATGAATCTTTGCCTGATCAACTTTAATTCAAGCCTTAGACACTACTTGTCCCAAAATTGCAACGGACTCTAACCAGAACTCATACTTTGAGAACATGGTGTATAGCCCGTATTCTCTCAGTGTTTAGAGGACCACCTCAAGTGCTGCTCATGATCGAACTACTTCGCAAATACATCAAGATGTCATCAATAAAAATAATCACAAACAAGTCCAAGAAGGGCTTAATCACCCTATGCATCAAGTCGATAAAAGTTGTTGGAGCCTTGTTTAACCCAAAGGACATAACCAGAAACTCATAATAACCGTAACAGGTCCTGAATGCTGTCTTAGGAATATCCTCTGTCCGAATCTGCAATTGATGGTAACCAGACCTCAAATCAATTTTAGAGAACATTGCTGCTCCCTAAAGCTTATCAAACAAGTCATCAATTATCGGCATAGGATACTTGTTTTTCATAGTGACTTTGTTCAGCTTCTGATAATCAATACACATTCTCATAGTACTATCCTTCTTCTTCATAAATAGAACTGGTGCACCCCAAGGTGACATACTAGAAAGGACAAAACCTTTATCTAGAAAATCCTAAAGCTGAACCTTCAGCTCTCGTAACTCTGTAGGAGCCATATGATATGGAGCTTAGAAAATGGGCTTAGTGCCCAACTTTAAGTCAATAGCAAAATTGAAATCTCGCTCTGGTGTTAGGCTTGGTAGGTCGATCGAAAATACATCAAGGAACTCAGAAATAATAGGAACAGACTCAGGACTATGAGTGTTGGCCTGAATGTCATAACCATATGCCAAGTATGCCAAATACCCTCTCCCTACTAACCTTTTAGCCTGAATACAAGAAATAAAGCTTGTCAGTGTGCGACTACTAGAACCCTACCACACCACCGGAGATGAACCTGGCACTACTAAGGTGACGTTATTGGCATAATAATCCAAAACTGCACAATAAGGAGACAAAAAATCCATACCTAGAATAATATTAAAGTCCACCATATCTAACAACATTAAGTCGGTCCATGTGTCTAATCAGCGAACATAAATCAAACATGATCGGATCACCAAATCCACTATTAACAAATCCCCTACATAGGTAACAACACGCATAGATATAGACATCACATCACTAGGCAACCCCAAACTGGGTG
>JBDJHY010524923.1:349-10512 GCA_039654485.1 Withania somnifera
TGAGTTTTTCCATCTGTAAGACTCTCATTTTTTATTTTTCTTCTTTAACTCACCATCGTCTTACGGTGTCCTAAGGATTTTTACCTATAAGACTCTTATTTTTTTCTCACTGTATGTTCAAAAAATCACATCTTTGTGTAACATTGAACTTAGCATTTTCAACAATGATCAGGAGGTCTTGATGGTACAATGCAAAAATAAATTAAGAAAGGATTCCAACTTTGGAACCACTTATTTGAAAGGGATAAAATTATATCCAGATTCTTTGACTACCCGAGCGTATGATGATGATTTTTTTTAGGTTGCCAATATATATTTTTATAAATCAGGTCGAACGTAGTTCAAGTAAAATATATTTTTGGTGGGTTTTTTTTGTATTGGTTTTTTTTTTTTTTTTTGTATATATTTTTATTTCAAAGAGGGGAACATAAAGCTCAATGGGCTAGCAAAGGGTGAATAATATTTATGCTAGAGAATATTGTAATCTTCAATCATTCCAATATGAAAATGCTAAACACAAATGTGCCAATCGGAAGTTGTTAGATAAAATACTTTTTAACTGAGTCTGCATTAACAACTGTATCAACCATTTTTTATATTTATTAATTATAAAGATCTTTTGGACAACACTCATTTGACAACATAGGGGCCTTTCCAATTAAAGGAAAACTTTCTAAACGCTAAACACATTTTTTAATTAGTCGACCAACCTCGAAATTTCTTGGATGTGTTTTTTTTATTAGTAGGTCGATCCATTTTTGCTGGTATAACCAGCCAAAGAAAACTACTGTTAGCCTTTCTCATCTGTAATGATAACTTCTCTAACCTAGACTTGGCCCATTCAGTGTCACCAATCTCTATTTTAAAATTTCTTTACTTTTGTTGGACTGGACGAAATTCAGGATATGAGTATAGTTTGTGGCCTACCGAATCAACATTCAAACAATGCATGTAATGAATAATATCTTCTGTAGACTTTTGTTTAGTGTGGATGTTGATCTTGGTTTCTCCAATTTCTTCTAGAGGTGCCAGTTAATTGTCACGATTTCATTAGGCCGGGTTTTTTCCTCAAATTTCCAATCTTTTTTTTCTCATATTCCTCATATTCGATAATCTCCTGATTCATTGTTTCAAGGTTAACCAACTTATTCGGGTTCAGAAGTGATTTTGATATGCATGTCATGTCTGGTATTAACAAAACTCTAATAAGATAAATCATCAAAGATTAAAAAAAAAAATTAAAATTCATTTAAAGTTAAAATTTGATTGAATTGGAATTAATAGGAGGTTTAACATAGAGGCAAAATTACTAAACTAGTTGGATTATAACCCTGATAATAATCCAAATGCAAAAACAGAAAGATAACAAAATAAACTACCAAGACTCTCTCCTTGTAGGGGGAGGAGCGACTTTCTAGTTAGAAAGCTTGACATATGAGACAATAAGTAGCACATTTGCATGACTAGGGCCTTCACCCATTTGAATCATGTTTACCTCATTGAACCTTTCTACTTAGACCTTGGCCTATTTTATCTTCACCATTTTGATTAGACAAGTTCTGATTCTCTAAGGACATTTCATTATCATTTGGTTCTCTTTTGTTATCGTATTCGAATCTTTTTTTGAGGTGCTAATTTTCATTGCTACTCGATCTGCTTGTTTATGTTATGACTCGATTTCTCAGATCATGAGGACATCTACAACTCACCATAGGTGAACCAACCAACAAGAACGTAATGCAAAAATAATAGACCGAGGCGGAAGATAAGTACATAAATAAGGAAAGAATACGCGGAAGTCTAATTCATTGAAATATATCCGTAAAACTTGGTATTCTAGTACATAAGCCATTAAGTAATAAACATAATATTTGAAATAATTACATCATCTGCCTATGGAATACAATATAAATAATAAACAGTCTAAAGGAAAGATAAAGTGAGATTTGGATGTCGAAGATCACCCTCTACCTTAGGATCAAAATAGCAACACCAACTCAGAAATCACTTCTTTCAACTATTCTTGGATCTACACCAGGAAGATGCATAGTGTAGTATGATACCAAATAGCCGAATCAATTGGATACCCAATAGGTATCATCAGTCGACTGGCCCCATATAAAAACTAAAAGTAGTAAATAGCAGATAAGAATGCAAATAAGATAGAAGCCAGAGAGTACGTATAGAGACAAGTAAGGCTAGCTACATAATAGTTAGAAGTAATAGTGAACACAAATAATTGAGCTAACTAGCAACAGTAGTAGAAGAACTTGGATAAATAAATTAAGATGTACCTGAGTCCTTGTGATAGATAATAAAGTAAGGGGTTTAAAGAAGGGAGGTGTGCCAGTAATCTCAATAAAAGAGGAGGGATAATGGCATAATAAAATGGAAGCCGACACATGAAACAAGCACACTAGGCAAAGTCAATCCAAAATAACTACAAAATAATCATCATGAGAAAATAGGACAGGGAGATAGAAATTAATCAGTACAATTAAAACCTTACAAAGCTACCCTACGGAAGAAAGTTACCAACAAGTCAAGTTCATCCGTTGGCATCCTACACTACTAAAAGGTACACACAAGTAAAGCTCACTTCTTGGCATCCCATACTACCAAAAGGTACATCCAAAAAAATAAGGTGCAGAAAGTAACATAGACATGATACAATGATACCGTGTCTCAATACTATATGTACCCCCTTCCGGCTCTGTGGCTCATGAAGGCGTGACATATGGGAGTCTTAGACAAAAACCCCTCCATCGACTGTAGCCCGAATTTGCAGGGACTATAAAGGGCATCCCCATGTACTATTTCGTAATATTATAACTGCAAACCTCACTTTCAAGGCATGAGCTCGACCATCACTGGGTCTAAAACCAATCAAGACTCAATGTCTGTGCCCAACTACGTTTGTGTGTAAAATCAGGTAATGGTTAATCTTAGCATCCGACATGGGTTAAAGCTATAAGTGGTAAAAAGGTCATAATATCTGGCACCAAGTTTTATGACCTGGACAAAAATAAGTGAAAAATACAAGTACCGGGTTCCCAATCGATAACTAGGACTAAAAGTAAGTTAAGAAAATCATTCAACAGCCTTTATTAATAAAGATCCCTTTTATAAACCAATTTCATATCTGTGACCAGCTTTCATTTATCAAATCGCATAGTAATGCATGTCACCAATCTATAAAAATGGGCCCTTAAAGCCAAACAAGGTTTCAAAATCCACGATATTGTGCCCTTGGACATAAAATAGTGGAAATTATTGCATAAATACATGTTTCATGATAATGCCATGCAAAATCACAACAAATAGATCACAGATGGTCCTGCTGGCCCTGCATAAACAAGCTAGTCAATGTCCAAGATTGACATACATTCCTGATAATTCCTCCATTTATGTTTCAAAGTCAATAAGTTTCACTCGGCCCCACAGAGTAAATTATAATCATAATATAATACAAAACTGAATTAACAAGAGCTAGATAAAAAGCGAACAGGGTCAAGGGTACCATCCTAATAATCCCAACCCAAGGATGATAATTTGTACTATTATTTTAAATATAAGCCCTATTTATATATGTAAGGTTATTGTCTACCTGTCGTTTGAGGAAAAGCTCGCAAACATTAGGGAAATCAACTCGAACAACTGGATGATCACAAAACTACAAATATAGTAATCTATACATTAATACGAGTCAAATTATACTCATAAATATATAATTATAGCCTAAATTAAAATTTGAGTCAAAACAGGCCTACGGGTCCGCAAACCTAAAACTCCAAGCGAAAGGTACTAAAACATTCCTCACATTGAGGAAATCATACCCAAAATTTGGAGTTAATACGAGCAAGGAACGAGCTAAAACTAATGAAATAAAGTGAAAAAAGAACTTTGGAGAAATTAGGGAAGAATCTCAATGAAAGTAGAGTGAAAACTTACCAATTAACGAGCTAAAACTAATGAAGTAAAGTGAAAAAAGAACTTTGGAGAAATTAGGTAAGAATATCAATGAAATTAGAGTGGAAACTTACCAGTTAATAATGAAAAAAATGATTAATAATATTCCCCGATACTTCCCAAGCTTAATGAGGAAAACCCATAAATTTTCAAGTTCAACAATGGGGTTTTAGAGTGAGCAAAGATGAGAAATCTAGAGCCAAAGGTCATATTTTGAAAATATTATACTTCCAGGTGGTATTCATCATGATCGGGTGAGGGAAGGGACGTTATCACGTGTCTTAGGGATTTAGACCTTCATGATTTCATGAGGAAACGTCGTGATCACAAATAAGGGAGCAGCAACACCAAGTAATTGTGAAGAGTAAAAGAGGGTTGCACCAGAGATTAGAACTAACCATGAAATTAATTCCGAAAAAAGGCTCGGAATGAGTTCAGAAACCAATAAATACAACCTAAATATTCAAATTATATGGATATGCCAATTTAGACTCAACCCTGTAGACAAAATGCTGATTCGAGATCATTTTAGCGAAATGTTAACTAAAGTCAACCCTCGGCCTAAAGTTCCATAATTTAAACTAAGCACCCAAAATGAGTCAAGCTAGCTCGGTACCCTGACGGACAGCTCACCTAACACAAGCTCAACAATTCAGAGTTAATGGCATAATCGAATTTTCAATCTAAGGCTCCAATCACGAAAATTCAAAAAAAGTCAAACTTTTAAACTCTAAACTATATAGAATACACAAAAAGAGATGAGATCTCAATGAAGACTTCCATACACGAACCAAAAGTCTGTCTAGACTAAAATTTAAGTACCGAAGCTAACAGAATTGTCGGGATTTGAATATTGGCCAGAGTTAATGATATAAAAAGCTAAGACTTAGAATAGAAAGACAAATATAACAACTAAATGAATGATATGGGAACCAAAATGGATGTCCTAATAAGTCAAAAATGACTTATGGCTACTATAGGAGAGCTCTAAAATACAAGAAAAGTGCAAAAAACATAAAAATTACCGAAAAATCATTATAACATCCACTACTTAGAAGAATTTATTCCCCAAAAGTCCAATGGAAAGGACAAAATAAAGGAATCAAAAACTCAAAAATAGGAGAATACAGTCTACACAAGTTTCACTGGGCCACTCAAAAAGGCTCCTGAGGCAAGGTAACTCTTCCATGGAAGCTTGACTTCCAGAAACTTAGATATCACCAATTTCTCAGTGTTTCCAAACTGAAATGATCACAGGATTTTAGATTAATAAAAAATCCACCATCGAAGCTAAACAAATTATTCCCAGAATATCCCATACTAAATGACTCTTACAATTACTTTTGTATTTTTACAATTTTCTTTTATCTTAGAGCTATTCTGTAGTGACTCTAACTTATTTAAGAGTTATCAGTACTAGTGGTTTGGTTATCGGGTCGTCCATTTGGTCTTTATGTCTGTTTTTCTATCTTAGAGATTTTTTATTAAAATTATTGACTTAGGTAAACATTTTGTGCAAACAAATTGAGAATCAAATTTTGATAGTTTAGTTGGTTCTAAAACTTGGATTTTAGTATAGATGGACTCTTTGTTAGAGTCCATAGGATTTAGTTTTTAGTTTATGTAATTTTTACATGCTTGATATGTTTTCTAGCTTATAAGTAGAGTTTGGGTAGTTATTTTCTGACCGGAGCCTCAGATTAAAAATATGACTATGCCATCAACTCTTAAATGTTGGGTTTAGATTGGGTGAGTAGTTCGTTTGGGCTTCGGGAAAAAATATCATTTTGAGTACTTAGTTTGAAAATTTGGTTATGTTGATTTTGGTCACAATAACCTTATATCAGAATTTTATCTACATTGTTGAGTTTGGAATGTCCTTTCTATGCAGGTAGCATATCTAGTTTGTGTTTATTGGATTTTGAATGTATTTCGAGCCTTGTTTTGATGTTTGGTAAATTGTTGATTTTATGGTTTCACTTGTTGTGGCGCACAATACTTTTGTTGTACATGATCGTGTGGCTTTTTCAGGCAATCACGATGGGAAATTCTATTTGGCCTATGCGAGCGCGCGTGTCATTCATGAGATCACATCCTCATGTACGATTGACCTTCACAATCGTGATTCTCTTCCAACTAAGCCTTTGTGATCGCGACCTTCCTTCACGTGATCGCGAAGAACATTTACCACCAGGTATAACTACCTAGGATTTCGTAAATTGAACATTATTTCTCCAGTTTTCCATCTTCAAACACTTTAAAACCTCTATTAAAATTCTTGGGTGCTTGTATGTGCTATTGGGTGACATTGAAAATTATATTTTTTTTGTTATTCTTCAATTATTAGTAAGTTTGCACTTTAATTTCTCCATATTTCATCCAAAATTTCCTAAATTCTCAAAGTTGGTTCTTTATTTTAATCAATATTTTTATATTAATTCTTGCTTGTTGTAGCTCCAAAATTTAGGTATGAGTCCTTACAATGTGGAGAATATTTTGGTACTCTTTGTTTAGAGTTTTAGGTTTGTGGGCTTGTAGGACTTTTTGACCTGTATTTTGATTATTGATGCAATCATCGATTTATGGATATCGTTTGACTTTTATTAGTGTGTAGATTATTACTTTTCTAGTTTTATGATTGTTCAAGCTTGTTTGTGCATTTTCTGAGCTATTTGAGCAGTCCAACCCTATTTTACTCAATATTTGTGAGCTTTTCTTCGAGAGGAAGTGCCTAAACTATCTTGCATTATATGGGATATAATTCTAGAAATTATTCATCCTTGGGTTGGTCTTTTTAGGTTGGTATACATGACTCTGTCCGCTTCTTGGTTTTTTATTGGTGTTGCATTCCCGATTATAGTTACCTTATGACCTTGAGTGGTCTTGATAGACTCTAAAGTATATATATGGTGGGATTGATGGGAGATATTCGTGAGTCCCAAATATTACTGGTTATGCTTACTATAGATATTGAGCTTGTACAGGGCCTTTAGGGCTTGTTTGAGCTATTATTTGTGTTTAGCATATCATTATCATGAAATTGGTTTTTTATGCATTGGTTTCTACTAGTTTATGGCCGAGATCCCATCGTCATTGATTTTGAAACCTTACATGGTCTTATGGGCCCTTTTTTAGTATTTGAGAAAAAATGAGTAATAAATGATGTTTTACAAGCTTTTTATGATAAATGAGATAATGAATATATAAGTACTATTTTGATACACTACTAGACTTGGTGATGCCCCAGCACTAGATATTGATGACTTATTCTGATTTAGTCTTGGTGATGCCCGAGCAATAGATATTGATGATTTATATAGGTTTTACTCTCAGTGATGCCCGAACAATAATATTGAGATTACAGTGATACCCACTATGGACCTTACCGATTTGGGCTGATATGCAAGTAGAGGAGGGGTATAAAAGGAAATAGTGGAATATGGTTAACTCCTTCCATGTCTCTTTTTTGCTGGAACTATGGGTATCAGAGGAGGAGTATACATGTTTACATTTAGCACGAATAATAATATCATGCATATTATTCTCTTCAGTACTTCTTGTTGTTTGTATTCTCCGGTAGTATGGGATACCAAAGGATTCACATTCACTTGTTTTTATTTCTTGGTAGTATGAGATTCCTTGGGGGATTCTCTTTTACTTATTTCTATTCAGATATACTGTTATGAGGTAGATTTATACTTGTTGGGTTTCCATTCATGCCTCCTTTATTGGTATACTTTAGGTAGCTAGCTAACCTTCTTTCTTCCGTTATTTAAGGTTACCAGTATACCACCATTTCTATTATTCATTTTTATTTCCCATTAGCTGAGCATGGATTCATTACGTTCTTTCTTTGTATGTCTCAATCTTCATTATTGCTAGCTAGTTATCTAGGGGAATAGTTGTATTATCCTATTAAATTATGCAGACTTTGTATTTTCTACTTCATCTTTTACTCTTATTTAGTGGCTCTTGTACTGAATGTCAGGTTTTGGAGTTGTTAGTTAAATTGATTTTGGACTTTCTCTTATCCATGCCCCTTATTTATGTCTTATCTTCAGCTTTCAGTTTATCATTCTTATTTTATGTGCTTTTTGGGTAGTTCCCTTATGGTGGGATGTAGGTGCACTCATGTCCTAAAAAATTAGGTCCTGAAAAATTGGTATCAGTGCAACAAGTTCATTGATGTCCTTGGTATATAGCCAATGTCTATTATAGTCGTACGAATTAGGTACGATGATATATGTATCCTATCTTCGGGAAGCTACAGAGATATATTTTGGAGTTCCTTCTCTTTTCACTTTTATGTCAAGCTCGTATCATAGTTTGTTTCTTGAATCTCATTTGTTCTTGTTTACTCTTCTGCAGATAGAAAGTACACAATCTTTGATAGTTGTAGGAGATGATGCACCTATTGCACCAATAGTTAAAGCACCAGATAAGAGTCGAGCCTGTGATAAGAGCTGAGTTCAATGGTGTGCCAGAATTATGACTCTAGCTGGAGCTGCATCGCTAATCAGTGCTTCAGATGTTGATCTTGAGCCTATACCTGGTTAGCAGCCACTGGAGGTGCATCTATTAGTCTTATTTTATCTTATGCCTCTATTAGTTCCAATATTAATTTTGGATATGAGTTGTTTCTTGTTAAGTTGTTAGGTATGTCGAGCCAGCCGATTATTAGGGTGAATACTTAAGCCCTAGGCTCTTTACTTATGGTCTGGGGTGCCTCCGGCATCGAGATCTTATGGTTTGGGTGTTTCACCGGCTATGTCAACATTTACCGACCAAGTGCCTCTAGACCGATTTATCCATCTTCATCCCCAGTAGTTCCTGCTCCATATATGGTTCTGCCTATCGCTTTGCATTCTCCTATGTCTAACACTAATGAGAAAGAATTAGGTTGATTTTGAGGTTGGCTTCTCTGAGATTCACTGGTACTCTGGGAGACAATTTGAGGGATTTCATTGATAGATGTCAGGAGGGGTAACAATACCTCAAGATATCCACGGTGTTGATTTTACAGTATATCATATGAGAGGCCTCACGAAGAAGTGATCAAGCTCTTATTGTTCGACCAGATCAGCTAATTCTACCCCTATGACATATAGTTCTGAGATGATGGTATATTATGTCACATATCACACTTAAAACCTGGGAAATAAAACATGTTCTTGAGTAACAACTGTGTGTTTTAATGTGTTTAACGAGTATTTTCAAGGCTAAGTCGATATGAAGAAGTTTGGAGCAATTTTACAGAAAAAGGGTAAGTTTTGCATGATTAAGAGACATTTCACCTTTCACCAGACGGCTCATCTCAATCCATCACCCAAAAAGATTAGAACTGGACAAGAAGACCAAGATAGATGATGGAGTAGGCGGTTCGTCTGGCAACAGACGATTCGCCTAAACCATTACCCAATGAATACACAACTGCATAAAACGAACAACCAGGCGGTTCAAATAAACGTTTCATCTATTTAAAGGCTATTCACCCAAGACTTTCGCCTAAAGTAAGGTCCACTGTATAAAGGAGGTGATAGACAAAAGACCAGACGGTTCATTTGTTGCTTCGCCCAAAGCTAAGGGTGGCCCAATCCATGTTCTTGATATTACACTTACACCCATAGTCTATAAATAGATGAATTAGTGTAGTTTTAAAAGAGATTTTGACTGGAGACTTAAGACTTGTAAATTTAGGGTTTTGATAACTCTATTTTCTGGAGAACACAAGTGTGGATTTCATTGACCATCATCCTATAATTAATTGGAAGTTTATTTCTATTTTATGTTATTCACTTATTTATTATTTCATTATTGTATGTTGATATCGATGACGGGATAAACTCCCAATCCTAGGGTTTTGGTATCCATGGGTGAAACTTCATTAGGGTTGTAACTTACATATGGTTGTTGCATCTATTCTAACATATGAACATAATCTATATGTAATAAATGACTTTTAGTAGTTTGCAAATACTAGAACTCGCCTAGGTTTAACTAGCACTAACCCGGTGCTTAAAACTGGTAGTTAAGATTATGCTAAGAGATTCGAGGCATTAACCCTTGTCTAATGTTTTTTTTAGCAGCAAGAGTAATCATCGTGAGTTACCACGATAAGATAACGCACTCTTTCACAGCCCTAACACGGTGTAAAAGAGATTTGCCTAGGATTAAAGATTCAGAAATACTTAGAT
>JBDJHY010525349.1:0-17002 GCA_039654485.1 Withania somnifera
ATTAATAACCAAATTATAATATCATTATTGCACAACAAAACCAATATATGGCTATGCAAGCCAATCTACAAAGCATGCTCACAAAAATAACAAAACAACAGACTAGATTGGCCACTTGGCTACTAGCTAAAATCGAGGGATGTTTCTTAAGATCAGATGCTCAATTATTCCACTCCCCAAGCACACTACAATCTAGAGTCTCATTTCAAAACATATAAAGGGATTCGACACAACTTTAAGATGAAAAAAGTAAAAGGATAACTGATAGACGAGTAGATGTATAAAAATAATATCAACGTGGGGAATCATGCTAGAAAACCCACACCAAGCTATCCATTTACAATAACTATACAAAGATAATACCCAATATAAGAGGAAGTAAGTCGTATCCTACTTGGGCATTGAAGATGATCTCGAGATGCACATCCAAAATTCAACAAACCATGAACGAACCCAAAACAAATAAAAAATAATTTACTTGTCAAGATGAATAAAATAAGACCCATATTGTTATAAGGACAACCGGGTTAGTATCGGGATAAAAATATCCTTATGGTCCCCATAACCCGAAAAAATAAAAGATATGAACCAATGGGTAGAGCCCAAGTCAAGAGTCGCGTGCTATAAAATTAGGCTCAACTCAATGAAAGACGAATGATAAATGAGGCCATCAAAGCTATGTAAGAAAACTTTTGTAATCAAGAATAAAAAATGAGAATTAGAGGTAATTACCCGATAAAAAGACCAAATAACTCTCACTACAATGCCACAAAGCTTCCACGAACAATCCCCAGAAAGAATCAACTTAAAATATGAAGAATTGACTAAGATATTAGAGAAAATGAGAGGAAAAAATAAAGTTTCGGGGTTCAAATATCTAAAATGAGCTGGTATAAACAGACACAGGTGGTCGAATTATCCATCAAAAGGGATAGATTTATCGGCCAAGAAAGATTTATCAGCCAAACGGTTGACTAATTGGCTACCATTTTAGTAGCTAAATGTCTGATAAATTGTCCATGGATGATTTATCAGCCAAAAGGACTGATAAATCAGTCATGCATGTAGATTTTTAGACAATATTTCTAAAAATGTCAAATAAAGCCTCGAAATAGATATGGAGTCTGTTTCCACAAACCCAATATAAAAATTGCATGGAAAAGATATTTTGGACTCAACGAAATCGATAAAATGATCATAGATGGTTGTTTGATTAGATCAAAGGCTAGGGAAGTATGGATGTAAACGAGCCAAGAAAGTTAAGAACCGATCAGACCTCCAAAATGAGTCCAGACACCAGGGGAATAGTACCAACAAACCTACTAGCCCAAATTTGATATTTTGGAGCTAATGGAAGATTCATATTTCCAATCTGGCACTTTGATCACCAAAAGATAAAATTGGCCAATTCCTTAACTCTAAAAGAACTGAAATTCCAAAACAAGCTCAAAATAAGAAATAAAACTCTAGGAAATAAACCAACAGTCCTTCTAGACTAAAGTCTACATTCTGGAGCTAAAACTATTAAAATCAAATTTTGATCACTTTTTCTAGGAAATCACTGTTAGGTTTCACTATTCTAAGTTAAAACTCTAAGACAGAAAAATTGACATAATGTGCTATAAAATTACCTGGGAACTAAGCCACCACTCCCGTCAAGTCATAAACGACTTGGGGCATCTATTCAGACACTTTAAACAGAGAAGTAACATATAAAAATGAAAATGAACCTGAGAGTTATTATATTAACTCACTCTACACTTTACTAACTTCTTCTTTCAATCTTATATTGACTGACTGGACCTGCCTTTTAGTCCATTTAATCATCTCTTTAGAGAACCTCACTCTAACTAAGTTTTAAGCAGTTTATTAAAGTTAACTTTCATAAAGCTGGCCAACACCATGTTACATGTCTGAATCTTAGAACTGACCACCTGAACCTCAATGCAAAATTGATCCTAAAATCTAATTTATTGGTGTTTAATCTCCACATTGTGGATTATATTCATGTACTTGACCCAAGTTACAGGTAATTTATGTAAATTCATATATTTCATCATGAACCATCCAACCCAAGTTGCACTATCAACTATATTTGGTATGATGATGAAAATTATAATCAAGAAGACATATTATGAAGTTCTACCATGAATAATAAATTTTGGATTTTTCCCTAGAATCTCTAAGTCATTAATTAAACAAGAATTTTGGGATCTAGGCATAAGGTTTGAAAAGAAAACTTTGCTGAATTTTCACGTTCATGAATTAGATGAAATCTATGAAGAAATCTGAGGAGTAAAGGTTGCACAATAATTTGTTGATAACAACCCTAGAGTTTTTTTAGAGAAAACCTTTGAGGAATCTGCTCTTGATTTTGATTATAAATCATAAATAAAGGAAATAACGATTTGGTATTTTTACTTAACCTAAGATAAGGCTAAAATGATATAGGATTAATGTTTTAATGATGGGGAACTGACTAAAAATTCCGAATGAAAATCGAACTAATATAAAATTGTCCAAGTTTTAATAGTTGGTTTTACCGTTCTTCAAACCGGTTGATAGTCCATCAAATGAGCCTTCGAATTTTGCTTTTTTTTTACTGGATCACATGACATGTCCTTCCACGGTCTTTCAAATGGTTTCACGAACTATGAAAACAATGGGATGGGTAAATCAGTTGGAAAAAATTTAGAGGACTGGATGGTTTCACAGGTGAGATGACGAGTCATGGATATCACGCCCAGAGCTCACCCTCTGGGCATGACCGACATCCTTAGCTACTATGTTTCCCTATCAGCCTCGGAAGAACCACTTTTACATACATCACTCAGAAAAAGCAATAACAACAATATCTAAAGTGTAATAGGCTCCTTTCAATAATTAATAAATAGTCTCCAATAAATAATAGATAAACTCAAGTATCAAACCATACATCTCAGCATGAAAGTCTCTACTAGATAACTATGGACTGCTAGCACAAGAGTTTAATAGCTAGTCTCTAATAAATGATATAATAAATAATAAATCTCAGTACAAGATTAGATAAATAAAGAAATAACTCCATAGCTTGTTGTCGAATAGAGTGAGGAATCACCAATCTTCTAATCTTCTAAGAATACGAGTAGTTCTAACCTCGAACATTCGAATGGTTTCAAATATCTGTATTGGTGTTAACATATGCAACAAGAGAAGAATCAGCATATAAAACATGTACTGAGTACATCAGCAGGTATAAAGCAGTCTATAATAATACGTACTATGCAATGCATGAATAGTAATATCAATTTCATCTCTAACTCAAATAAGCAATTTAGCAGTTTATAATGAAAAAAATTAAAAAGCTCATATCTCAAGTAAACTCAGCTAAAATATCTTAACTCATCTGTTTTTAAAATAATATAAAGACTTAGTTAAAAAGAAGCTTTAACTTTCTTTCTTTCAAAACTTTCACTATTACTTCTCTTTCTAGGGGTTCCTATAACCGATATATCTCAAGGCATAAAGCGATGAAGTCCACGTATTACCCTATGTGTAAGGGCTCTCACATCCCTCCTCAAGATTAAACACTCCTAAAAATAGATCCAGCTAGACACTCCAGGTATAATTGAGCGGTACCAAAATAATACTCTACGATAGCTATGCAGGTTATGGGGCTCGTCCAATTCAATTTCACATCAACACTTAATACTTTTGACTTAATGGAACACCCTTAATGGAACCATAAGTCAAACTACAGCATCAACATTCTAGACTAGTCGAACACCCTCAATGGAACCAACTAGCCAAAATCATGATTTAATACCATAATTAGTTAACACTCTTTATCAAAATCCTAACTGGACACTTTATAGTAAATTTTGTTGTCGTCTTGCAGATAAAGCTAAAATCATCATAGAAACTCTCAATTTACTTCAATTAGACAATTTAGACATGCTTCATGTTCATGTTCATACTCAAGATCATGTAAAAATTCAAGTAATTATGACACTTCAACCCTCATTTCAAGTTTTAAGAATGAACCTTGAAAACGATAGTCAATTCTTACCTCAAAGTTTTTTTTTTCTTTCTTTTAATTGAATTATAAAATATCCTAACTCATGAGAAATATCATAATTAAATAATCATCATGAAAACTTCATAATTCTAACTTCAAAAAATTAAATTAAATCATTACTTCAAGGAATCATAGTTATAGAATTAAATAAGAACCCTAGCATGCTTCTACATATTCAAAACTTTACTTAGAAATGAGTTTTTGGGAACAAGATGAAAGGAGTCCTTGTTAAAAGTTAACATACCTGACTAGAAGCAATTTGATGGTGAAACATTAACTATCAAGCTGCTACAATAGAGTTTCTTCGAAAAAACCTAGTTTTTGCCTCTTTGGAGAAGTTGGAAGAAAAACCATAGCTTGATTTTTTTTATCTAAAACATTAATGAATTAAATATTTTGGATATTTATATTATTATGTTTATAATCCAAAACATCATGGTTTTATCCCAAAAATTCTCAGGAAATACCCAAAATAACCTTTATAAAGCAAACTATGAATGTTGTTGGAAACACTTCACGTCTCGTGAAGTGCACTTCACCGAGTTGTGAAGTCACTAGAAAGGGTATCCAACACCACTAGTAAAAACCATAAGTTTTTGAATTCAACTCCACGACTTAGGTGGATCTCATACAAGAGGAACACAAAAAAAATTATTTTTCAGCTTAAAGATCATGATTTTGCAGTACGCGTCATACTATGGAAGAGTATGGGTCGTGGTTACTTGGAAGAAAAATTAGGAGATTATGATCATGAAGTATGAATCCTACCATGAGTCATACTCTGGCACATTACAAGTCATATTGTAGGAAACTCGAATTCTTACTCTCCACTAGGGAACATTTCACAACTGAACAGTCTTTGGTAAAAAGGTCATAACCTTTTACTTCGAAATCCAAATCGCACGTGGTTTGTCGAGTTTTACACTAGACTCAAATACATATATATGGATAGTTCATGATTCGCCTAACTCATTATATATCAAAACATATGGTCGTTTAAACTTGACTCAAGTATGAAGTAACATCAAAACTAAGCTTTCTGAAAGAGCTTTGAACTCAACTTTATGATAGAAGTTGTTTGTGGCCTAAAATAACTTCAAGAACTCATACCACACTTATTTTAGGATATTATCACCAAGTAAAAAGATTCAAGATGTTACATTATCTCCCCTTTGGGATTATTTATCCTCGAATGAAAGTTATAGCTAGAATAAAAGGAACTCAACTACTTAAACTTACCAACTAACAGAACCAGACATAAGTATGATATCCAGTGACTTTATTTAGTCAAAATAACTTAGAATATTCCACTAACTCAGCTAATAAACATGAAAAATGCAACATCTGACCTCGGTGTCAAAACTAGTCAAATAGGACATGAATATACAAATAGGGTCTCACGTATTACTATCTCAACTTAGCATCAATACTCAACTAAAGTCATGCATGAATACACTCAATTAACTCATGCTAGATACTACATCCTCCTGAACTATAATGGACACAAGTTGAATAGATAGGTTATTACCTCAAGAAGGAATGGAACTAAATGGGAACAAATGGGGGTATCTACTTATCATATCGCCTTTGTCTCCCATGTAGCTCCCTCAAATGCTTGGTTCCTCCAGAGAACCTTAACTGATGCTATCTCTTCTTTTCTCAACCTACAAACCTATCTATCCAGAATCTGAACAGCGACCTCCTTATAAGTCAATATATCACGAATGTTGATATCCTTGGATGGCATTACCAAAGTATATCACTCATGCATTTACTCAAAATAGATACATGAAACATAAGTTGAACTATTGTTAACTCTGATGGAAGATCTAACTGATAGGCAAACTTGCCTACCCTCTTCACAATCAGATAAGGTATAATGTAACTCGGGCTTAACTAACCTCTTCTACCAAATCTCATGACTCACTTTATAAGATACACCTTTAGAAATATACAATTTCCAACATCAAACTCTAACTCACTCCACCTCACATCTATGTAGGATTTCTGCCTACTATGGGTTGTCCTCAACCTCTCTCAAATAGTTTGAAACTTTTTCATAGCATCAAGAACAAACTTTGGGCCTATAACAGTTGCCTCATCAACCTCAAATCAACCAATCGGAGACCTACACCATCTCTCGTACAATTTCTTAAATGGATCCATCTAAATACTCGAATGATATCTATTCTTGTATGCAAATTCTATCAAAGGCAAGTGTACAGGCCCTCAGCATATCCTTTAAAGTCTGAATAGTCCTCTAAGCCTACCGATCTATCTGCTAATCAAAATTCGTACTCAAATAAACTTAGGTACCAAGAATCCTCTAAAATGAACTCTAAAACTAAGAGGAAAATTATGGACCATGATCTAATATAATAAACAGAGATACACCATGCATAAAACAATCTCCCACAAGTTGATCGTACCATAATGCTATGTTGAACAACTTGTGTGAATAGGTAGGAAGTGAACATACTAAGTCATTCATCCTTCTATAACCCATATGGAATCATACCTTTGGTCTAGTGGTAAACAAAGAAAAGAATCTATATTAATCACCTCTCACTTCCACATCGAAATCTTAAACTGATGCATTGTCCTACTGGTCTCTGTTCTTTACCATCACTTACTGATAATTAGGACACTTAGCTACAAACTCTGATAAGTCTTTCTTCATACCTTCCCACCAATACATCTCTCTTAGATCTTTATACATCTTAGTAGTTCCATGATAAATTGAATACTGGGAACTAGAAGCCTCTGACATGATCGTCTCTCTCAAACAATAAATTTCTGGAACACACAGGTGATCTTGATAATGAGGAACCCCATCTCCCCCTTTAGAGAAAATATGCACCTTATGCTTATGGACAAAACTTTTCACCTAACTAGAGTCAAATCACTATCTTGTTTCTCCTACACCTCAACAACAAGTGATGACTCAGAATTATTCTTAACTATCATACCACCATCCTATGCACCAATCAATCTAACACCAAGGTGTGCAAGACGATGCATCTCTATAGATAACTCCTTTTTATCCCCCATCAACATGCGAAAAACACCCCAAAGATAATCTTCTAAGGGAATCAGCCACTACATTAGCGTTGCCCGTATGATACATCACCGTTATCTCAAAATTCTTCAAAAAAACTCAAGTCATATCTTCTATTAAAGATTCAAATCCTCATGAGAAAACACATGTTGTAAACTCTTATCATCAGTGAAGACATCTATATGGACCATATACAAGTAATGTCTCCACAATATAAAAAAAACACAGTTGCAATCTCAAGATCATAGGTAGGATAGTTCTTCTCATGAACCTTAAGTTGTATAGAAGAATGAGATTCAACCTTATCATGTTGCATCAAAACACTATGCAGACCAACTCTTGAAGTATTACAATACACAACAAACCCAACAGACCCATCAGGCAAGCTCCACACAAGAGAATATGTCAACCTAGCCTTCAAATCCTAAAAACTCCTCTCACAAGCATCGGACAACTCAAACTTCACTTTCTTACAAGTCAAATGGGTTAGGGGAGAAGCTATAGAAAATAAGCCGTAAGTAAATCTATAATATTACCTAGCTAGAAAAAAGAAATTACGGGTATCTAATGGAGAGGTAGGTCTAGGCTAATTATAGACAAAATCAATATTTCAGGAATCTACTTGAATGCCCTGGATAGAAATGATATGAACAAGGAAGGGAATTGATTAATGCTAAAATTCACACTTAGAAAACTCAATATAAAGCTGACGCCTCTAAGAGTCTGAAGAACAGCTCGAAGATGGTTTTCATGCTCCTCCTCACTTCTGGAATAAACCAGAATATTATCAATATAGACAATCACAAATAGGCCCAAGTAGGGAGTGAAAACCATGTTCATGTGGTCTATAAAAACTACAGGAGCATTAGTCAAACCGGAAGACATAATCACGAACTCAAAATGGCCATAATGAGTATGAAAAGCTATTTTTAGAATTTTTGACTCTCAAACCTTAAGTTGATGATACCCAGAACAAAGATCAATCTTATAAAATTGGTTGGAACCTATCAACTAATCAACCAAGTCATCAATCCTCAAAACGGGATAGTTAATCTTGTTTTTGACTTTTTTCAGCTGATAGTAATCAGTGGACATACAGAGGGAACATCATTCTTAGGCACGAATAGGACATATCACCCCAAAAAGACATACTCATATTGATAAACCTCTTGTCTAAAAAGATCGTCTAACTAGTCCTTCAACTCTATGAGCTCATATGGTCCTATCTTATATGGTAGAATAAAAATAGGTTGAGTTCCTATCAGGAGGGATTCTAGGTAAATGCTCAAGAAACACATCAAGAAACTCTAGAACCACAGGACAGACTGGATATTAAAAAATTTTAGACTTAAAGTCCTGAACTCAAACCAAATGATAAAGACACCCCTTAGCAATCATCTTTCTAGTATTCAGATATGAAATAAACCATCCCTTAGGAACAATACTACCCTCCCACTTAAAGACAGTCTTATTAGGAAACTGAAAACGGACAACTCTAGTCCTACAATCAACAAATGCATGACATAAATGGAGCCAATCCATGCCTAGAATAGTATCAAAGTATACCATATCTAACTTAGGGAAATCAGTAGGAAGAACCTTAGAAAATAAATGGGACAACTATGGTAGACTCTCCCATCTAGAACAGGATCACTAATAGGTTTGAGGAATAGAAAATGAATCAGATAAAATATCATTATATATACCAAACTATCTAAAAACATACGGGGATATAAAAAAAGAATAGCTTTATGGTATAACAATGCATAAAAATGATTTTGGTGATGGCCTACACCGGTAGAAGTAGTAGCACCCTGCTAAGGCTAGTGTGTTGTTGGAGCTGCTGCTGAGGTATAGTCTATGGTCTGGCACCACCCTATTAAACTATGGGACAATCTCTCTTCCTATGCCCCAATACCCAAAACATCCATTTTGTTGGGATGACATAACCCGAAGGGACCTTGCCATACTTTTCAAAAAAGGTGGCACTACCCTGCTAAGCTAACTGAGATGACTAATTTTGTTGATCTTTAAAAGTTCAAAACTCTAAAACGAAGAGGTTGATCCCTTCAAATTCTATTGTTGTTGCTACTGTCTGCACGTAGGCATGATAGAAATGTGTAAATCCTAATTCAATAAGAGGAAATACCTTGGAGTTAAATTCCAAAGCACAAAGTATAACATTAATTAAGAGAAGCATTTCCAAAACATCTTGTATCCTCCTAATCATAAATGTGCTGCAGTCACACCCAAAACTCAGATTCTACCTAAACTTGGCTTTCAAAAATCTCCTAGGACCCTATGAACCTAGTGCTCTGATACCAAGATTGTCATGCCACGGAGCTCATTCCCTGGGCATGATCGGCATCCTTAGCAACTAAGTTACCCTAGTAGCCTCAGTGAAACCCTTAGATCATGCATATCTCTATACACATCGCTCAGCGGAAGAAATAACAATAATATCATAAGTGTAATGGGCTCCTCACAACAATCAATAAATAGTTTCTAATAAATAATAGATAAACTCAATTGTCAAATCATACACCTCAGTCTGAAAGCCTCTGCTAGCTAAATAATAGACTGGTAGCATAAGAATTTACTAACTAGTCTCTAATAAATTAAATAATAAATAATAAAGCTAAGCTCAATCTTTAGATAAATAAATAAATAAATAACTTATATCTTTCCCTCAAATCAAATGAGGAATCACCAATCTTCAAATTTCTAGGAATGCAAGTACTTTCAACCTCGAACATCTGGATGGTTGGCAATATCTATATGGGGTTAACATATGCAACAAGAGAAGAATCAACACATAAAACATGTACTGAGTACATGAGAAGGCATAAAACAGGTTATCTAGTATAATGATAAGTACTATGCAATGCATGAATAGTAAATATCAACTTTAACTCCAATTTAAATAAGCAATTTAGCAATTTATACTAAAAATAATTAAAAAGTTCATATCTCAAGTAAACTAAGCTAAAACTTCTTTATTCTTCGGATTTTAAGAAAAGATAAGGACTTAGTTAAAAACAAGCTTTCACTTTATTTCTTTCAAAACTCTCACTTTTACTTCTCTTTTTAAGAGTTTCTATAATCGACATACCTCAAGGCATAAAGTGATGAAGTCCATTTATTACCCTATGTGTAGGGCCTCTCATACCCCACCACGGGGATGAGACAATCATTTTAGTAGATCCAACTAGACATTTTAGATACAACTGAGTGGTACAAAGATAATACCTTATGATGGCTATGCAGGTTATGGGTGTTGGAAATCTCAATGCCCACCCTCAGTGTAAAGACTCCCCCCATTGAATTTTACATCAACACTCTTGACTTAATGGGATACCCTCAATGGAACCATAAGTCAAACTACAGCATCAACACTCTAGAATAGTGAAACACTCTCAATAGAACCAACGAGCCCAAATCAGCATTTAAAACCATAATTGGTTAGCATTCTTTATCAAAATCTCAATTTGGCGGTTTATAGTAAATTTTACTCAGCTTGTAAATAAAGAGAAAATCATAATCAAAACTCTGAATTTATTTCAATTATTTAATTTATACATGCGTCACTTTCATACTCAAAATCATGTAAAAAGTCCAGTAATTAAGACACTTCAACCCTCATATCAAATTTTAAGAATAAACCTTGAAAATGATCATCTTGTTACTTAAAAGCTTTTTTTTTTTTTTACTTCAACTATGAAAATATGCTAACATGTGAGGAATTTCAAAATTAAATAATTTTCATGAAAAATTAATAATTGTAACTCCAAAAATATCAATTAATTCACTACTTTAGGGAAACATAGTTCACAAAATTAAACAAGAACCCTTGCATGCTTCTACATATTCAAACATTTATTTAGAAAAGGGTTTTGGGAACAAGGATGAAAGGAGTCTTTTTTGAAATTTCACATACCTTATTAGAAGCAATTTGATGGTGAAAACTCAACTATCAAGCTGCTACGATGGAGTTTCTTCAAAAATATCCTAGTTCTGGCCTCTTTGGAGAAGTTGGAAGAAAACCCTAGCTTGATTTGGTTTAGATAAAATATTAATGAATCCAGTGTTTAGGTTACTTATATTATTTTTTTATAATACATCGTGTCATGGGTGTAACCCAAAAATTCTAGGGAAATACTTAAATTAACCATCATTTAACGAACTAAGAGTGTAGCCGGAAACACTTCGTGGCTCCTAAAGTGCATTTCATTGAGTCATGAAGTTACTAGAAATTTCATACCACACCATGAGTCAATAACATGATTTTTGGTATTCAAATCCACAGCTCGTGGTAGGTCTCGTACAAGAGGGACACAAAAATTTGGTTTTCGTCTTAAAGATCATGATTTCATAGTACGGGTCGTACTATGGAAGAGTTCGGGTTTGGGAGAAAATGAGAAGTTTTTAGTCATGCAATATGACTCCTACCACGAGTTTTACTCTGGCACACCACTAGTCATACTGTGGGAAACCAGGTCCCTGGGAACATTTCAAAATTGGATGTCTTTCATAATATAGCTATAACGTTTTACTCTAGATTATACATGGTTTATTTAATTGGAAACTATCCTAAAATACCTTTTGGTGAATAGGTCATGGGTCACCTAACTCATTATACATCAAAATATATGATCATTTAAAGTTGACCCGAATACGAATTAGTATAAAAACTAAGTTTTTTGAAAGAGTTTTGAACTCAACTTTGTGATAGACGTTGTTTATGACCTCAAATCCCTTTAATCATTCACACCACACCTATTTTAGAGTATTATAAACAAGTAAAAAGATTCAAGGAGTCACAATGAAAGAATATCACAATCTTTTGAAGGGCCCATGGAAAGCTGCAAATCCAGATCTAGCGAAATTTCATAGACACACTTCGTTTGGTCCACACAACCCCTATCACAAATTTCAAGGTGTTACAGTGAAATATAACAGTATTTAGTAAATATTAAAATATGAACATGTTCTTTATTATGAAGATATAATGATCCATCTCTAAAAAAAGTAGAATGAATTATTTTAAAAATATTTTTAAAGTAGTAAATTTGAAATTTACTCCTGAAGTAGTAAATCTAAAACTTACTCAACAAAATGTTTGAAGTAAAAATAATTTTATTTATTGGAATAAGATATTTTCCCAACTTGAAGATGTACATATTGAGTATTAGACATATATAAAATAACTAATAGATTTTTAAAGAAGTTATTTGTTCTCAAGATAATTTAGATGGACCAAATAATGTTAGGACCAATCCCCTAAATTTTGAAAAGTATAAAAGGTGAATATGGACATGTTCACCTGCCAAGTGGTATATTGAATAAATACATCAATGAGATGATCCATGTGTATTTATTGTCAACTTGTAGTTTGACATCCTCAAAATTTCTTGTTAAATATAGTTGAGTTAAGAGCATAAATTTTAGATTTAATAATCAAAGACTACTTATTTTGATAATGTTGGTTTTATGTTTAAGTTGGTTCTGCGTTGAATGCCTCCAATAAATAACTGAATTATTGCTTATAAGAACAACTCTTCATGAATGTATATAAGATAAATATAATATTACATACAACAATATTTATATGCATGAGGCAAATAAATTATTATTAACTCTTTCCTCTCAATTGGTTCAGCGTCAAAAACTACATATTCTATGCCTAATAGCCTTTTGGTGTGTGGTGTATGATTAATAGTCATCTCCTAATGCTCAAAAATGATCTTAAAAGGAAAGAGTATATGTTACTATTCCTAATATAAGAGGGTAATAATACGAAACTAAGAAATATATTGTAAATTATTATTAGTATAATCCTAATTTGAAATATAATTCAAGTCAAAAGTTAAAGGAACTTACTGACCAAAAGTTAATGTCATATTGTTAACTACAAATGCTCCTATTGAATGTTCTGAAATATGGTAAATCAATCGACTCCAAATGTAATGGCCCTTAAAAAGGATGGAAGAGAAAAGGAGAAAATGATCATAATAAGGAGTGAAGGTGCTCTAGAAGAGCTTGTTTGACATAACACCTCACAAAACTTTCTAAGATGTTTAGGTACCTTAAAATAATAAAGTGATCTCAATAAGATATGTCACATTACAAACCAATACAAATAATAAATCATAGACGATATATTTGATACAATATGGCACGATATTATAAAAAGTTATGAGGATCTGAATTCTACATTTATTTAAGCATGACAACATATAAATAATATTAAGTGGGATGATTCATCTTTATAAGTATAAAGATTATTTGACTTGAAGTCTAGACACTAGAAGATGTCATGCATTTAATACAGGATCTTATCATTTGATAATATTTGTATGAAAAGAAACTTATAAGGATTAAAAATGCCTAAAGCAGATGGAGTTTTTAAGAAGCTTAATTATAATTCAAATAAGGCATAAATTTATGAGTATAATATTATTAAAACTCTTGAAGAGCATCCAAAATCAATAGATTATCAGCTAAAATGAGAAACTTACAAAATTAAATAGATCGTGAAGTACCATATTTTATACAATTAAAGTATTTATACTTCTTATTATAACTATGAGAATGATATAGTTATACTTCTATATTGATATACTAAAATAAGGCCACTCGAATATTGCAAATAAAAGCCCCAAACTATTGCAACACCATATTATTTTACATGACAATCAAATCATACTTAGATAATATAATGATCTTCTAGGTTATTTCCATGTTTTCATGAATTTTCTATATTAGGAGCTTTCCTATAGATTTCATAATTTATTTATGATTTGTTGAGACCGATGGTTCAGTTTTATGATAGTTTATTTGGGTTTTATTGTGGTTTTCTATTTTAGTGTCTTAATTTTAAAAGGGTTAACTCTAGACAATATACATTGAATACGCATTCGGAATTGAGCTCTCATATTTTTTAGCTCTGGAATATGTAAGAAGGACTCTTGGTTTGGTTTTGATACTATCTATTGAGTATTAGGTAGTTAATCGGGATAACAGCTAGTTTGGAGCTCCAAGTTTGACTTAGGTCATATTTTGGTGATTGAAGCGTCAGATTCAAATTATAATTGTTCCATTAGCTTAGGAATGTAATGTTTGGATTAGTAGGATTTTAGCTTTAGTTTCCATGCCAAATGGACTCGTTTTGAGTGACCAGTTGGCTTTTTGGCCTTAACTAGAAAGTATATTATTGGGTCATCATTTCAATAAAATGATATTAGTTGGCAATTTCATCAATTTTATTTAGTTTGAGATATTATTTCAGGCTCATAACATATTAACTTTATTTTCACCAGAGTCCGAACTCATTCCAAGGGGTTTTCTGGGTGAATTTAAGTCTTTATTTTCAGTTGTTGGTGCAAGTATCCTATGTTTTTTGCATTTTCAAAGGTCTACCATGACTACGAAGGGTAGGGACCTATGTTCTTCACAATTACAATGGTCCCTCCATGATCGTGAAGAAGAAGGATTTTGTTCTTTATTCTTACGGCGTGTCTGCAATCACGATGAACGGAGGGCCATCTAGTTCATATTGATACTTCTTTGCATTTGTTAAGAACCTTCAAAATTATGATGGTCCGGTTGGTAGGGTACCGATCTTGCCTGGAGTCCCGTGATCGCGATAAACACCTTGCAGTATTTAATATTTTGTCCCTCATTTTGAACTCTTAGTTTTGATTCTTTTTCTTCCATTGCTAGTCCTTTGAGATGAGAATTTGTGAGAGAGTTGGTCTTTGAGATTGGGAAGGTTTTGTTCAATCATCTTGGTATTTTACCCATTATTTAGACATAAACTTTTGGATCTCTTTTCCTCTTAATTACATAGTTTAATTTCTTAGTTTTCTCATTTTAAGACTTTTTTGGGACAGAATTGGAGCTCCTAAAAATCACAACCCCAAAATCGGGTCATGGTAGTGTCGAGGAAAATTCCACTGGTAGACAAGCCTATACACTAGCTGGAGCGACAAGCAATGGTCTATAATCCCTGAGACACCACAATACAAATAGGAGAAGGAAAAGAGAACAAAGAGAACTAACAATAAATAATAACACCTTAGAACCTGGTATCAGTAGTACAGAGGCATCTATATACAACAAAGTATCCTCAAAAAACGAAACAAAACAAAATAAAGTTGTCCATAAAAGAAGAAATACAAGGATGCTACTGAAGGAAAGGGACAACTTGAATGCCATGAGATCACCATAGTCTCCAAATACTCACAAAATCCATAATTTCACGAACAGTGTCCTCAGCAATAACCCACCCTATGCCCTACATCACAAAGAAGATGCGAAAGTGTAGTATGAGAACCAAAATAATAGGCACCCAGTAGGCAACATAGGATTACCACGCACTCATAAGATACAAGTAATATGACAATGAGATAAACAATAAGTCATATATCAAAAGCAAAGGTAAAATGGGAAAGGTAACTAACTAATTGGAGAGAGCGACATAATGACTAACACAACCACAAGCTAACTAGCAACCCTATCGAGGAAAGGTTACGCACCTTGGACATCAGCTAAAATGCGTTAAGGGTAAAAAAGATATGAATTAAAATAAGATATTCATAGATATCTAGTACTAACTAGAATAAAAGGCCAAGCAAGTAAAAAAAATCAAGAGGTGCAGAAACAGGCTACAAAGTGGCATCAAATGAGCCAAATCAACAATTGATAGAGAAACACGTACCTAGAACTCCTAAGCCACCACAAATACAACCATAAAAGGCAGATAGGAAATCACGGGAAGTATTAAAGTAATATTAACCACAAGTAAGATAAGGAAAGATCCCAAGAATTATAAGAAGACTGCACGTAATACCATACCTAGCATCCTATACTACTAGTGGGACAAACAATAACCTAGCTAGTATACAAAACCTTTTAGCATCCCATACTACCAGCAGGTATAAACAGATACACAAAGAACCCAACGTGAATCCCCTCGTAAGGCCGAAGGGTCCAAACAAGCATGAAAGAATACAATGCAAGGAGGTGTTGAAAAGTAAATGTCACAATAGTAAGCTCACACGCTCATCCTTCGGCACTGTGGAAAGCAAGGAAGGACCCATAAAGGAATTAAATCGTATAGCACTACTCCCCCATATACCCCTTCCCTCAGCTATGCAATATATCCAGCTTGGCAACCCAGGTCGGCAAGACCCGTGGAGGAACTTGAACCCGCATGCAACACCTCATAAAAGTTTGTTGGAATCTCAAAGTAGTTCTAAGGTTCCTATCGAAACTAAGTAATTTTTTAGATAAGAACACTTAAAAACACTGTCTCAACCCGTATATCACATCTCAGTGGGAAAATCCATTTTAGTCATTCTACCCAGTAGTCGTGGAAGGTATACATATAGTATATGAAAACTCAGTTTTGGTTAAGGAAAAAGTGTTATGGTTATAATTAAAGAAAACAACTTGATACAATAAGATGATTATGGAAAGTATATACAATCACAGATAGGAAAGTTCTTCTATTGACAAAACTAATAAAAACTTCATCATATACTCAAAATCTCAATCGACTGTCCACAACTCAATAACCATGTCTGCTCTCCAAACACAAACACAATAGAAGTCTAAATTAGCTCTAAAGCCACCATCTAAGATCTCGGGGGTAAGTTGCTAAGCTTTATTCACTAATTTAATTCCTTGTCAGCCTAAACTATAGTCCAGAGTCTCAGATGATTATAAAAGGGTGATAACACTCCCCAAAGGAAACACAAACTTCAGCCAAGTTCCACATCCACAACAAGGATAAACATGGCTAACATAGCTAAACATAAATATACGACTCACTCCTTGACCTGAATAGCACTAGGATAACCATATACGACCAAGAAATTGTCCAA